>PVJH01031428.1:0-23801 GCA_004026705.1 Nesogale talazaci
CAAGGACAGCGTGAACGCTAGAGAAAGGGTCCCTGGTCACAAGGCCTACTCTCCCCGGACTGTGCCCTCACCAACAGCTCGAAGAAGCACAGACTTGGGCACTCCAAGGGCGAAGACAAGGGACCCAAACCCCTCACTTTCTACGCGTCCCCTCGGGTCTCCCCTGGGACGTCACTGCGACTGACCCTTGCCATTACCTCTTGCTGCTTCTCCTCATTGGGGTAGGTGTCTACAAACACTCCCAGCCCCACAAATTTGTCCATGTTTCCGAACACGGGCCCTAGAGAGAGAGAACAGATGGTGAGCACGGAGATAAAGACAGAGTCGATAAAGGAATAGACTATCACCACAGAGGAGGGGAAAGCCCACTTGGCCTGGCTCCCAGGCCTCCCCTGGGGGAAAGAGCCCCCCGTGAAATCCCTCTGGCCGGTTGTGGTTGGGGGGTGGGGGGAGGCCAGGGAAAGAGAAAACGTCACTGTGACTTTGTTCAGCACCGCGGCAGCTCCCGGCTCGCTGCTGGGCTGCCCCTGCAGACTGGTGCTTCACAAACACGGGGTGAAGACGGTGCCCCCGCGAGAGGACTGAGGTCCCAAGGTCTACTTCCTGGCGCAAAGGAGATCAGGTCTGATGAGGAGGAGCCCGGCACTGACTGAGCAATGGCTCTGGCCAAAGAGAACAAGGCCTTGCCCTGCTGTGCTTCTCGGTAGGGCTGAGATGAGTCCCAGCCTTCAGGACAGCGGCTTCCCGGGGAACTCCGGAGAGACCTGACCAGGGAGAAATCTCCCCAGGAAGAATCCAAGTTACCTGCTTCTTGGGGCTCATGCCCCATTGCAGGGCCTCGATGTTTTTGCCCATCTCCCCTTCATCCAGGGAGAGGGAGGATGGCTGGCCTAGCGGGGGAGACGCCCTTCTCCGGAAGCAGGCAGCGGCAAGAGCAGGCGGCCACACCCCACACAGGAGTCCCCCGGGGTCCCACTACCTGGCTGCATCCGGTCCTTGGTGTACCAGATGGCCAAGCCATCCCCGTGCAGATTCTTCTTGCCCTGCCCGTGGATTTTGAAGTGGACCTGCAGCTCCCAGTCTCTCAGGAAACACGGCTAAAGGGGCAAAGACACTGGCGTCAGCGAGCAGAAAGACGGGCCCAAACCCTCCAGCTCCCGTCAGCAGTCGGCAGACGTGGAAGGCGTGAACGCGTCTCACACGAGCCGACAGCATAGAACCCAACGCGAAGGGCTGCGTACAGACAGTGAAAAGGGCGGAGGCATTCACGCCTACGAGGGATTGACAGAGCAGGCTGAAAGAATGCTCCCCGTTACCGTCAGCCTCTCCCAACCGAAATCGGACTGACCCCCCCAAGCTGGAAAAGGCATGCTGCCTGACGCGTGTCACCCTGTGTCCCCCCAGCAACAGAGCCCAGCCTATCTCACACACTCCGTTTTCAACTCCGTATCACCTCCTCTGCCCCCGCTGACAGACAGACACGAAAAAGCTTGCATTGAAAGGCCAAAGCCCCATGCGTTACAAGCGCATCAGCACAGGTAGGTTATTATGCGAGGGTTTCCAGGAATCATTAGCAGGTGCCTATAAACAACTCTAATTAGACTTGGCCCTCTGTCAACTGAGGGGTGAGCCGGAGCTCACAAGAGAGATAGTGTTAAGTCACAGTCCCCCCAGACCTTCATGCCCTTGGTCAAGAAGCACCAAAGGTGTCCAAGACCCACAGTGCTCTACCCCCCCCCCCCCTCATAGCAACAGCCTCTGGAGGGAACATTTTAGGATGCGGGTATTACTCAGAACAAAACCTGAGACAAACAGGTGCATCGAGTGGCCAGATAGGTGCCCTAAGTTTGCTGGGAGGAGAAACCAGAGCGGGCACTTGGTTTGGGGCGGATCCTGGTGAAAGTGGTTCACAGTGAAGAGAGAAGAGGAGGAGCAGGAGGAGGAGGAGAAGCAGATACAGCAGCTGGGGTCTGCCAGAGGCTCTCCAAATAGAACAGTTCTGGGTCTTGAGAAAAGATTCTTTGCCATTTTTGCTTTTAATGTCTGGGATATTTTTTAAAGGTGTTCAGAGAGTAGGGTCAAAATGAAAGAGGGCGGGACTAGTAAACCAACCAAGCAACCAACCAACCAGCCAAAAAACCCTCTCAAACGCCAGTAGATGCTGACTCTCAGGGACCCTACGGGCAAAGTAGAACTGTGCCTGTGGGTTTCTGAGACTGTAACTCCTTATGGAACTTAGACAGCCTCGTCTTTCTCCCGAGGAGCAAGTGTTGGTTTCGAATTGCTGACCTTGCAGTTAGCAGGTCCGCTCATCACCACGGCGCCACCGGGAATCCTTTCACAGTCAGCAAGGAGGCTGGAAGTCGTCAGGAGCTTACCCTACCACGAGCCCAGCTGCTATTTTGTCCTGTGGGGTCCTCCTCTCTCTGCTGTTGCATGTAGATTGCAAGACCAGAGAGTCAGTGCCAGGAAGTGGCCCCTGGGGGAAGGACATGCCCAGAGTTAACAGGGAGCCGAGAGGTGCCCGCCATTGGTGCTTGGCTTCAAGCGTAGCACTTACTACCAGGTAAGTGCTCCCCGCTGTGTCTAACTGTGGTCCGCATGTGACGTCTGTGGGCGGAACGGCATCCGTCAGGAGTAAGTGTTGTAAACCCTGACTCATACCTGGGAAGGGGTCTTCTTTGTTGTTTTAATACGACAAATGACCCCTTCCTCACTTAACATTATCAAACCAAATGCACTGCCGCTGAGTCCATCCCGACCCTACTGGACAGAGCAGAACTTCCCCTGTGGGTTTCCATGTTCCCAAGACCAGGTCCTGATGTGAACATATGCACGATATGAAACTGGAAGGGGACCACACCCGCTCTCCAAAGGGAAAGTGACGACCGTACATCATTACCCATCTGCCAAACCGCATCCTTATGTAACTGCCCAGCCACGGAGCATCCTGGCTCCGCCAAGAGAACGCACAATTTTGACGGTCACTGCCAGAGTTGCTCTTATCTGGGACCTCAGTGTTAAGTTACTGGCGAATGTTAGGCTGTTAATGTGCAAAATCGTCCCACGGTGTCCTTTTGACTGTTGTCATAAATCACAAGGTCATAGAAGGAGAGGACCATTCGATAAGGGAGGAGTGGGGATTCGTTGTGGGTGTGTCTTAAGTCACCTTTTTTTGAGAGAGAAGAGGACCAGATTAGGCATGAGAAGGAAGCAAACATAGCAGCAGAGATTTCGAGCCGCATATAGATTCCCCAGGAGGGCACGCTCAAGGCAGAAAGGGACATTCCTCTGGGGCAACAGGGGGAGGAAAGTCTTCCCTAGAATCTGTACTTCGGGCATTCTAAACTGTGAGGGAGGGGGGCGGACAAAACCTGTTTGCTAAAGCCACTCTTAGCTAAGATACACCTCAGGCCAATTAAATCAGACTCTCCAGGGATGCGGCCCAGATACTGATTCCAATAGACAGGTCCGTTTGAGAACTATTACGCAGAAAAATGCACCTTATTACAATAACTCAAAACGAACTCATAACCTTTGAGAGCCGACTACAGAGGGGACAGGTGGTCTCACCTGCCAGCCTTTCACCTCTTCTCCCAGAACCTCTTCTCCCCGCCCTCTGTCCAAGGAGAAGTGTAGCATTCGCATCTGGGTTAAGCGGCCAGCTCCCGTAAGAGCGTAAGGGAGAAAGCGCTACCTCATCTCCCTGTGTTCCTTTAGAATTCTCAGCCACATCAAATCAACAAATGAACAAAAAACAAACCCAGGTACACTATCCACAATGAAAAAGACAGGGGTGGGGGGAGCATGGAAAAATAAATCATGAGCGCCCAGGGCAAAGCATCGAAAGGATGTCACGGTCATCCCCAAAGTGGAAGGGTCTCAAAAGACTGAGCAAGAGCCCTGAAAACCGAAAAGAAAACATCATCTTACACTTGCACAAAATCCCAGTGCGGCCACACCAGGAACACCGCAGTCAATTCTTGCCGCCATACCTCAAGGAAGACAGTGTGGCTAGAAAAGGTCCAGAGAAGGACAAATAAAATGACCAATGGCTCCGTGTGGCTTTCACATGAAAATACAATGAGAACTTAAAATAACACGTGGTCTCGGGCAAGATACTGAGAAAGGCGTTTAGGATCCATTTATAAGCCGTCGTCTACTTCACAAAATAATTCCGTATAACTTAAGTGACAAACAAGGCCAACCACGAATGAAGGACATTTCAGAAAAGAGATGCCAAATACATTGTGGTGGTATCATTGGGGCAATACAAAGTACTTTCCCAGAGGGAGGAGGGAGCACTAGAACGGATCGTGATGGCACAACTCATTTTAAAGGCGATTTAACCATGGGGGAGGGGGTGTCCTCTCAGATGGATGTGGTGCTGATTGTACAATACCCCTTGATATGATCGAACCATTGAACTATTCAGCTGTATGATGTGGAAATGGTGCGCCAATCAAACCGTTTAAAGGGAAAAAAACAAAGCACTTCCCCAAGTATCTGTGTTAGGGAGGTCCTTTTAATTTCTGAAACAGCGCTCCTCGATGCACGGAGAAGCTAGAACTCAGGATTGGAGAGAGACGACAAATTAAGGTGACGTGTCATCGCTGAGTTTTTAGACTCGATACAGGAGAAAAACTCTTACCACCCGGTTCCACAGGGCGCCCTGTTTGCTTTGCATATCTGGGGTAAGGCGGACATACTGGGTCATCACCATGGCATTGCCCATCAGATTCCACAGGGAGGAACTGCTCGCGCCTACACCTATGGGGAGGAGGTGATCAGTTCGTGATCTTCAACACCAGACCCTCTGAGGGGCCACCCGGGGTCCTCCCCTGCCCCCCCCTCAGCGGGAGGCCCCATCTTCTTGCCCCTTCCACAGCCCTCCATCTCCCACCTCCGAGCCCTCCTGAGTCTTGATCATCTCCACGGCTTCCTTTCCTAATGCCCTTTTCCCCACAACCCAAAACATGTCAGAGCTGTCTTACTCAGGCCACCTCGGCGGAGACCCCTTCCACTCATGCTGTGTTAAAGGAACAGCAACATGGCAGAGAAAGAAAGTGGGGGGGGGGGGAGCCTGACTCTCAAGGCTTTGAGGTTTAATCCCACGGTTTCCTTAGAGAATCCTTCCAGTGTGAGATTAATGGTTTTCATTTTACGCCCCCGCCCCGCCCCCATCAGGTCGGAAGTGTGAGGCCTGGGGCTCCGGACAGCCCAGTGTTAGCATTAGAGGCAGCACAGAACACCCACTTACTGCACCTGCCGAGTGAATAAATAAAGTGCATCCTTTCTGGCATCTTGAGCTGTCTCCTCGCGCCCCGCCCCCCGGCCCGCCGCCCTCAGTGGGGAATCAGGTTTGTGTCCATCAGCTGCAGCGCACAGGTTTGGGGTCCTCTGAAGTCCCAGGTCCTCTCTAGTACCAATGCCTGCATTGATAGCTAGTATCTCCGCTCCCATTCCCAGGCTGGCAGGTGTGCTGACCGCAACAGGTAGGCTTCTCTCTTCTTTCTCACGCCAGTCCACGTTCTAGCCCAAACTCCGCCACCTGTCCGGAGGCTGACAGGCTGGCTCACCGCGCGCTCTCCCACCTGCTCCCACCCCGGTCCAACTGCGAGCCCTCCCCGGCGGCCCGGCCTGGCCCCAGCGGCGGCCGGGCGCACCCCTCCACCTGTGGACCCTTCCAGCGCTAAGACCCGAGCGGGGTTGACCCTGCCTCCAGGTCCCAGGGCTCCCAGACGCCGCGCGAGGGCCGTGGGCGCCCCGGGGGTGTCGGAGCCCCGCGCCCCTCCCGCCTCGACAGGCGAGCTAAGGTCCCGAAACCCTCCCCCGGCGCGACCACCTCGCTCCGGCGCCTCACCCTGGTAGGGCTTTGACAGCGAATGCTCCCGTTTCAAGTACTCGAACGTTTGACCCGCCCCGACTTGCCGTGGTCCCTGCCCAGGCCCCAGCAAAAGGAGCAGGAGCAGCATCTTGGACCCATCCTGAACTGTCAAACGATGTCCCCCCCGCTGCCACCACCCTGAGGGTCTCAGGGTGGCCGCCATTTTTCCCATCGCCGTCCCTTCATCCGAAGCCCGCCCCCTCGTGCAGTCCATTGGCGGGTGGGACCATCTGCCTGGCGTCCCATTGGCTCTCATCGAATCCCCGCCCCCGCTGTTGAGCTTCTCGTCGATTGGCTGGTTTGTGTACCAGTTACCCTGCCAACCGAGGGAAAAGGCGTGGTCGAAGGCCCCGAGTCTTACACTTGTGTTGGTCTTACTCCCGCCAGACCTGCCGGGATATGTAGTGCCTTTTTATATCTATGCGTTCCAGAGAAAATTTAAAGAGATACGCGTTCCTGCCAGCCCGACTCACATGTTTTATCTTCTGCTTTCGTACCTGTCTGACTGTCCATCAATCGATAGGGTACGGATAGACCACACCAGAATGATTCTAGTTGGAACTCTTACTAATCGAACTGGACTTGATCTTAAATACACTGCTAGGGGATTAAATAAACCGGAATACCTTCACATGCCTAAGACTGAAATGCCCCACCGTGAGAAGCAGACCGAGAGTTTGAGTTTTGCTTTTTAAAAAGAGCAATAAAGTTGTTGCCCTATCGCCAACCCTTATTGTCAGTCTAAATAGTGCCCTGCCACCTAAATTGTTAATCGCTATAAACCAACAAGCCAGGTATTTTAGTCTAAAAAACTGTCCTAAACATGTATTTTTTTTTCTCGGCGGTGTTTTTAATTCTATACCAGTGGCTACATTAAAGGTAAGATCAATAGAACTGTCCATAAGTCTCATGGTGATAATTTATAGTGTCCTTTAATAAAATGATAATGATGTCTTTGAAGTGAACCAGGGATATATATATATATATACACACCATAGACATATGAATAGATTTTGAGCTTGCACTTAATCATAGCTCCAATCTAAGACCAATTAGTTCTTATGATGGGGCCATGAAGTGATCATTGAAGATATGGGTGCTGTACCAAAGGGCGGTGAAGAAACCAGATGGTGGCCAACTATCAGCAAGAATAGATAGCACCTGGGGTCTTGAAGCAGTGGTTCTCAACCTTCCTAATGCCGTGACCCTTGAAGACAGTTCCTCGTGTGGTGGTGACCCCCCAAACCATAAAATTATTTTATTTTTTTAGGCATCACTGCCCTCTGGTGGTGGGAGTAGGAGGCCCAGCTTTTGCTCCTGTAGAGCTGGAATTGAACCTCCATCCCAGTGGGCCGCAGTCCTGCGCACAACCACTGGGCACAGCCACCGGGGCTCAGCCCTATAAAATTATTTTCATTGCTACTTCATAGCTGTTGTTTTGCCACTGTGATGAATCGAATGACCCGTCTTAAAGGCTTATCCCCAAACCAGCAGCCATCTAAATGAGGCATCCTGGAAATTCAAACAGAACAAGCACACCAACCTATGTGATCCAATAATAATAAATGCAAATAATAAAAACCAAACCCAGAGGAAGGACTGATACTAGAGCTTAAATTCTGAACATGTGATTTGCAGATGACAGTGAAGGCCCAAAACCCATTGGCAGCATCCCTCACTGGGATTAAGCCTCTGATCTACAGACCAGAGATGGGAAGGCCTTGGTATCAGACAGAATATACGGTAAGCAGATCAAAATGTGACATGTTGTCATTGATGTCCCTCGACTCAATGTATAATTGCTCCAGTTCTTTAAATACTTTCTTCTTCGCTATAGACTGAGGTTTTCTTTTTTTCATTGTGGCATTATTGTTAGGTGATTTGTTTGTATTTTGTGTTTTTCTGTATATGAAACCCAGATTAGTTAAACCTATAGAAAGAACAACCAGATCAATCTATTCAAAGGGAGTCAATGACAAGGGCGGTCTTCAGGGAGCAAACTATGATTTCAAGGAAGAAGAAATGCCCAGGAATTGATTGTATAATGGTTGTACAAGTATTTTAAATGTGACTGAATTATTGAAATGTATGATGTGATCTGCTTGTGAAATTGTTAACAAAGTAATTTGTGTGTGTGTGTGTGCGTGTGTGTGTGTGGCATCACTGTCCTGGTGAGAGTAGGAGGCCTAGCCTTGTTCCTGGAGAGCTGCTGCTGGATTTGAATCATCAGCCCTGTGGGCCACAGTCCCATACTCAACCACTACGCCACTGGAGCTTATCCAACAAAGTAATTTTTAAAAATTATTTTTGATACCAGGAGGGTAAGGGAAAGGTGTGGGGAGATAGGGGGAACCGATCACAATGATCTACATTTAATCCCATCGCAGGGGGGATGGACGACAAGAACTGGGTAAGGAGCGCCAGTGGTCGGTGTAAGACATGAAAAAAAATTATAAATTATCAAGGTCTCATAAGGGAAGGGAAAAATGAGCTGTACCAAGGACTCAAATAGAAAGAAAATGTTTTTGAAAATGATAATGGCAACAAATGTACAAATGTGTTTGACACAGTGGATGGATGTATGGATTGTGATAAGATCTGTAAGAGCCCCTAATAAAACGATTTTTTAAAAGAGCTGTAAAAGTCCCCAACAAAATGATTTTTTAAAAATTTTAAGAGAGTATGAAGCTGGAAAGTTAAATAGATAAATCCACAATTAAAGGAGATGGAAAATCATCAATATATAGAAGACTTAAACCGCATGATCAACCTATTTGACTTCACATTTTTGGGCCACTTCACCCAACAAGGGCAACAGGAGACATGTTTTCAGGTGCAAATGAAACCTGTGCCAAGATATCACGGGCCAAGGCCACAGCCTGAGTCAAAGCACAAACTTCAAAATTCTGAAAGCAAAGGAAGGAGGTTCTATAGTCACCGTAGATGTAAACTAGAAATCAGTGACAGAAAGAAACCTGAAAAAAATCCTCAAATGTGTGGAAATAAAACGACTCACCTCGGAAGACTGCCCCTGAGTCCGTGGGAAGATGGTAACCCAACCCCAAATCTGGACTTGATGATTTTACTCCTAATTATTTCTCAACACATATCACTTCCTCCTTATCCTTCCCTTGACCTTTCCCTGGGACCACAGCAATGTGTGTCCCAATTGTTCTTCCACCTCCCCCACCTGGCCACCAAAGTGATGTAACCACCTGGCCATGCCGTGTCCTTCGTGTCAGGGTTAAATGATAATCCAGGATTGGGCAAGCCTTTGGGGTCGGGTCTGCTATGTTTAGTGAGTTGATTACCAGAGAGTCCATACTGAGTCATGGTGCCGCCCATGGCTCAAGAGTAAAACTTGACTCCAGCGGGTGTTCAAAGCAGGTGGCGGGGCCTGCATTTGGAAGCGCCTCTCGGGGGATTCAAACCACCAACCTTTGAAAAGCAGTTGAGCCCTTCCTTCTTACTGCATTCGCTCCCCCCAGGGACCATCAGCACTAGAGCATCTTCCAAGAGCTGAGGGACTCCATGGGGCTGTGTTGGAATGCCAACAGGAGGGTCAGCGAGTTAAACCCACCAGTCTTCTCTTCTGGTGACTATTAACAGCCCTGGAGATCAGAGTGAGCGCTTCTTCTCTGCCCTACAGGGTCGCTGTGAGTCCGAATGAATTCAGTGGCAGGGATCTTTTGTTTTTCCGATCCCCTTTACCACGGTTACTAATGGAGTGCTTGGTATTCTCGGGGATGAGGACCTGCTGACCATACGTAACCATGATGCTACCGAGACCACCACCTCCAGCAAAAATCACACCGGCACAAGCCCTAGGCCTTGTCTCCAACCCACTTCCTCCTGGATGCCCTCCCTAACTCCCTCGGGTATCCTGCGACTCCTTGCGTATCTACTGCAAAGCACTTGCGAGAGATGTGTCGCTGCCTCTGTGCCCTCAATGGCCTTAACATAAGCTCATCCTTTCTTTCTCTCCTGAATACAAACATAAGAGAAACATGAAGACAAGTCTGTGTTTCAGGTTTATCTTCAGACTGGGATTCATGCAGACGAATTAAAACTCTTTAACAGTCACTGATCTTTTATATATTCCACCCAAAACAGCTGTGATGCTAAGACATTAGGACTTAGAAATCTGTTTATGTTCTACACAGGCCTTAACACCATTTATAGCTCCCAAATGACCATAGGACAAAATCCAAACCCCGTAGTTCCGTATTCATGGCCTTTCTCAACCTGAATCAAATCATGGCTATTACAATGTGTGTCACCTCACATTCTGTAGCTCAATTAGCCTTGTCAACATGGCTTGGTGCTCCTGGACCACAGGAAGCAGGTCTTACTCATTTCCCATGTCACACTCCACCCACTCTCCCACCCGCTGATCCATCATTTCCCAGCGACAGGGGCTCTAGTGATCTGGGATGAAATGATTTATATTGCGTTTCTCTGTCAAGTGGAGTTTCAACAGATTATCATCTCCAGGTCCGGGACATTCATGACGTAGAAGGAAAAGCACATGAGAGACAATGCAGTGGACAATGAATCCGATGGTTTTGTTTGTAGCCATTGAAAGAGGGAGGAAGTTCACGAAAGAGGAATGTCTCAAAGATAAGGAAGCAGATCTGAGGTTTTGTGCGGCCGCCCACTGCTGTTTTCTGCCTGCCGTGAACTCAGCCTTGACTCAGAGCAACCCATGCACCAGGGCACACAACACTTCCCAGTGCTGTGCAGTCCCCGGCAGTGGCTGCCCATGGGACCATTGTGAGCTGACTTTCAGAAGTCGATCGCCAGGCCTTTCTTCCAAATCTCTCTAAATCTAGCCGCTCTACTGAAACCTGCTCAGCTTTGTCACAACAGACAAGCCTCCACTGACAGACAAAGGGGTGGTTGTGTGGGGTGTGACCGGGTGGGCTGGGGCTTCTGCATGAGAGGGTTGGCAGATGTAGATACACAAGGACACCTTTCTAGGAAAGATGGGCATGGACTCATATAATGTTGCAAAGCAGTGGACCTTTGAGGTGTCTTGGGGGAGGGGCGGGATGGAGACCCCAAATTCAACTGTTTTTATGAAGCGCATTTACTAAATCTTTTTTATACATAAATTATTTTATCGGGGGCTCATACAAATCTTATCACAATCCATCCATCAATTGAATCAGACGTGTTTGTACATATGTTGTCCTCATTCTTTTCTAGACATTTACTTTCTTTTGTTTTTTTGGTTTTTGAGGGGCACCACTGCCCTCTGGTGCTTGTGGGAGCTAACCAGCACTGCTCCTGAGAGCCGCCGCTGGATTTGAACCGCCAAGCCCACAGGCCGCAGTCCCGCACTCAACCACTTACACCACCTGGGCTCAGCCCGACATTTACTTCCTATTGAGCCCTTGGTATCAGCTTTTTTTCTCCCCCTCCCCTCCCCCCTCATAACTCCCTATAGATTGTACATTATTGTTATTTTCATGTCTCACACCAACCGCTGACTCCCTTCCCCCATGTTTTCTGTTGTTCTTCCCCCTGTGGTTATGTGTCAATCATTGCCATAGCTTCCCCCTTTCTCCATTCCTTTCCCCCTACCCTTCTGCTGTCACTATTCCCACTCCTGTTCCTGGGTTCTGTGTTTCGTGAGCTCCCATCCCTTGCTATACCTGTGTGCATGTTCCGGTCTAGTCTGAATTGGGAAGCAGCACTGAGGTCATGGTAGTGGGGAGGTGAGGAAGCCTGAAGGAACCAGAGGAATACAGTGCGTTTCATCAATGCCTTACTGCACCCTGGTGACTCATCCCTTCCCTGTGGCCCCTCTGTGGAGAGATTGTTCCACTGTTTACAGCTGGGCTTTGGATCTGCTCCAACCCCCCTCCTTGTCAACAATATGTTTTTGTTTGTTATGTGTCTGCTGATGCCTGTTACCTGGTCCCTGTGACTCCTCATGACCACACTGACAGTGTGTTTCTTCCATGTGGCCTTGTTTCCTCACTGCATTTATTAAATCTTAACAAGACAAAAGGACAAAAACAATTCATCCTGATGCTGGAGGCTGTCGGTGCAAGGGCACTCTAGGAGGGCATGAATGACAAAGGGGATGGTAGCAAAGTTGGGGGGAGGGCAGACCAATGCATCACAGGGAATCCAAGGATCACAGTAGGCAGGCATGGGACAGGAACCAGGATGGGACACTGACACAGCAAGTCAGGGGGAGCAAGGAGTCCTGGGGGTGCGACCTAACAGGTCAACAGTTCAAACTCTCCAGCCACTTCCCAAGGGAAAGAGAAGGCTGAACGCTTCCATGAAGATTTACAGTCTTGGAAACCAGTGGGATAATTTTACCCCATCCTGCAGGGTAGGGCTCATAACCTTATGAGCTGGGAAGAGACGAGCCAGTCGGGGTGCAGTACAGCACTGAGAAAACATACACTTTTCCTCTAGTTCTTTAATGCTTCCTCCCCCCCACTATCATGACCCCAATTCTACCTTACAAATCTGGCTAGACTGCAGCACGTACACAGGTACAGATAAGAGCTGGAAACACAGGGAATCCAGGACAGATAAACCAATAATGAAAGTCGCGGTTCCAGAAGGGGAAGGGGAAGGTGGGTGAAGAAAGGAAAAACCCATCACAATGATCAACCTATAATCCCCTCCTGGCGGGACAGACAACAGAAAAGAGGGTGAAAGGAGACAGCAGTCAGTGTAAGACATGAAAAAGTAATAATAATTTATTAATATTATCAAGGGATCATGAAAGAGGGAGGGGAGGGGAGGGAGGGAAAAAACGAGAAGCTGATACCAAGGGCTCAAGTAGAAAGAAAATGTTTTGAAAATGATGACGGCAACATTATGTACAAATGTGCTTGACACATTGGATGGGTGTATGGATTATGATAAGAACTGTAAGAGCTCCTACTCCCACCACCGGAGAGCAGTGATGCCAAAAAAAAAAAAAAAAGAACTGTAAGAGCCCCCAAGAACATTATTTATTTATTTATTTTTAGGCATCACTGCCCTCTGGTAGGAGTGGGAGGCCCAACCTTGCTGCTGCGGGATTTGCACCGACAAGCCAGTCGGCCGCAGTCCCACACTCAACCACTACGCTACTGGGGCTCAGCCCCGAAAATGATTTTTTTAAAGGTTATGAGTTGGTTTCTTTGTCCCACCCTGGGGTGCACTGGGCAGAGGAGTGGGAGCAAGCATGTTCTGCCTTGAGGCAAAGCTCTGTACCCTGCCTACCAGGGGTCCCAAGTGAACAAGGGCTCCCCAGAAACCCAGTGTTCAGAATCGAAGCTCTAAGACTAATATTAGCCATTCCCCCTGCCCCCCATCACTGCCCTGGTGGGAGTAGGAAGCCCAGCCTTGCTCCTGGCCAGCTGCTGCTGGATTTGAACCATCAACTCTATGGGCTGCAGTCCCGCACACAACCACTGCACCACTGGGGCTCAGCTGGTTGGCCATTTCTAAGAACACAAAGCAAAAAACAACAACAGAGGTTGGAAGGATTCCTGGATGGTAGCTGCTATCTGGGAGTACAAACAACAGCACATCTCCATCTCCCTGGCGACCAGTCGATGCTGGCTCACAGGGACCCTATAGGGCAGGATAGGGTTTCTGAGACTGTGGGTGTTTTCTGGAGGAGAACGCCTCCTCTCCTCTACACACACACACACACACACACACACACACACACACACACTTTGATACTCACAAACCCTCCTGAGAGCAATGTGAGGCCTCGACTGCTCTCCTTTCTGCTGCCTGGTAGAATAACTGCAGTGGTGTTTCGCAGCAGTTCTGTTTTCCCTCTACTTGTCTGTCCCCCCCAAAAAGTTACAGTCTTGGAAATGCCATTGTAGAGTCTCCCTGGGAGTGTGCATGAACTCGGTGGTGGTTAATCCTTTCATCACACCTCTAGTTCAACAAAGAGCTACCGTCTCAGAATCCTACAGGGCCCGTTCTACCCTGTCCTCAGAGTCCCTCAGAGTCTGACCAGACTCAACGGCAGTGAGGTTGAAGTCCGAGGTTTCTCTCTTCCCATCTCCAAAGCCATGTCCTCTCCAGCCCCCCCACCCCACTCCTCCTTTCCCCTTCCCTTCTGTCTTCAGACACCATCACCACCCCAGCCCCCCTGGGCTCAAAGCACTGACAATCAGCCACACTCCCAAAGTCTAGGGAAAAGATCCCTCCCTTCTCAAGGCCTCCCTCTCCAGCCTCCCACCCACAGCAGGCCCCGCCTCCAGTTCTACACGCCAACAGCAGCAGCTCTGACCCTAACCAGCCATAAGACATTGGAAAGTTGTCCCAGCCCCCCAACAAGTTACCATTAGTTGAGTTGCTTATGGACACACCAAGTCTGAACCTCACCCCTGGACACATGATTCAACAGGCCCCAGATTGGGTTTTGAAAAACTCCCGCAAGAAAATTGGTTAGGTCACCAATTTTCCTAACACCCCTTCCCAGGTGTGCGCCACCCTCACAACTGTTAGGTGGGGCCCCATGAGTGCAGCCACTGTGTCCCTCCATCATTGCCTTGAAGGTCTTCCTCTGCTCTGCTGACCAATCCACGATATACTTTTCCAGTCTCTTCCTGAGAAGATGTCCTCAGTACATGAGATGAAATCTTGCCATTCTTCCTTTTTTTTTAAAAAAAAAATCATTTTATTGGGGGCTCAAAGAACTCATCACGATCAATACATACATCAATTGTATGCAGACCACATTTGTACATTTGTTGCCATCGTCATTCTCGAAACATCCTCCTTCTACTTAGGCCCTTGATATCAGTTCTCCATATTTTTTTTTAGCTCCCCATCTTTTCCCGCCCTCCCCACGCCCCTTCCCTCATGAACCCTTAATAATTTACAAATTATCATTATTTTTTCATATCGTACACTGTCCGATGTGTCCCTTCACCCACTTCCTTGTTGTCCGTACCCCAGGGAGGAGGTTATCTGTAGATTCCTGCAATGGACTCCCCCTTTCTATTCCACCTTCTCTCCATCCTCCCGGTATCACCTGCCATTCTTACTTTTAAGGAACGTGCCACCTGCAGCTCTTCCAAGACAGATGTTTGTTCTTACTTTTACAGGATGTGAAGATAAAGACATGTAGGATCAGTTCATCGAGTCAGTCCCAAATGTGTGGTGATTCTTGGGTGCAGCGACACACATTTTGACTCGTAGACACCCCACGTGAGTAGACCTGCCCCAAAGGATTTTCTGGGCTGCAGTCTCCATGGGAACACATTGCCTGCCCTTTCTCCCTCAGAGTAGCTGAACGGGTTTGAACCACTAAGCTTTCTCAGTCAGAAGCTAAGTGCTTACACCTCACGCCACACCAGACAAAATTCAAATACACCGCCATCGGTTTGATGCCGACCCTAGAGGACAGTAGAACTGCCCCCTCCCTGTGAGTTCCTAAGACATTAAGTGTTCATAGGAATTGAAAGACCCATTTTTATCCTGCAGAGATGGCTGGTAATTTTGAACTGCTGGGCCTTTGGTTCACAGCCCAACGCATAACCACTACACTGCCAGGGCTCCAGGGTTCTTTCTTAATCAGGTTTGAGACATATTTGGAGGTGATGTTTTAAAATACTACTCCCCCCGCCTCGGCAATATACTTTAACCTACTCTGTAGGTGTGCGCTATAAATCTTATCCAAATCACAATAAGAAGCTTAATAATAATAATAATAATAATAATAAACATTTGGGCTGAGCCCTGATGGTGGAGTGGTTGTGCACGGGACTGCGGCCCACTGGGTTGGAGGTGCGAATCCAGCAGCAGCTCTCCAGGAACAAGGCTGGGCCTCCTACTCCCACCATCCGAGGGCAGTGATGCCCCCCCAAAATTTTTTTTAAAATAATAATTAACATCCTAGGGTGAGGATAGGGCTGTGTGAGTCTTTCAGGGAGAGCAGGATACATTTTAAAAGTAGCAAGATGTTGGTGACTGCTGACACTGCAGGGTACATGGGATTCAGACAGCCTCGTCTAGCTTCCTGCACTTTTGAGAGTTGCCACAATAAAAGGCTTTTAATAAGAAGCTTTGAACGATCTCCCTTGGAGATGATTAGGGGTGTGCATTTGTGGGTCTGATGTGCTGGGTATGCATTTGTGGCATCTTCTAAATTTCCTTAGGAAAATGAAAACTGTAATTAACTATAATCTAGCAAAGTTCATTGTGATCCATTTAACATAGTTTGTTTTAACTAAAGAGAAAAGTATCAGCAGTCTAGAAAAAGAACTGGCAAGGGATTAAAACACGTCAGACTGTTTCAGCCGTGGGCAGGAGAGAGTGTCTTAGGGTCCTCGGTTGAGTTCCCTTCTAACTTTGTTCCCAGCCAGCCCGCCCGCCCACTCACCCCGCGGGCACATTTATAAGCATGGCCAGTCTAACATTCTAACCCTTTTAGGCAGTTCCATTTCTTCCCATGAAACAGTTTGGGGGTTGATTGTTCAGGGGTCTGCTTCATGAATGTGACTTTTCTCCCCTCTCTGCTTATCCATGACCCTGGAATAGATAAAGACCAATACCCTCCAGTCCAGCTCTCAGCTCTGAGGCGTTTGCAGGAAAGAGAGGGCCTCCCTTGATTAGGGACTGCCCCTGGGCTAGAGAGGGAGAGCTGGGGCATACGTTTCACAGAGGACGGCAGAGCAGGAAAGGAGGGGGCTCTGGCCTATTCTAGCTGGAATGAAAAACGATCTTGCCTTTTTCTAAACTTTTTTTTCCCAACACAAGCGCACATTTGTTCTTTCAACAATTTTTTTTGTTTTGTTTTTGGGCATCACTGCCCTCAGGTGGTGGGAGTAGGAGGCCCAGCCTTTGCTCCATAGAGCTGGAATCGAACCTCCATCCCAGTGGGCCGCAGTCCCGCACACAACCACGACGCCACCGGGGCTCAGCCCCTTCATTCAACAATATTTTTAAAATTCTTTTTTTGGGGCTGAGCCCCGGTGGCATAGTGGTTGTGCGCAGGACTGCGGCCCACTGGGACGGAGGTTCAATTCCCGCTCACAGGAGCAAAGACTGAGCCTCCTAATCCCACCACCAGGGCAGTGATGCCTAAAAAAAAAAAAAAAAAAAAATTCTTTTTTTATTTTTGCATCATTGCCCTGGTGGAAGTAGGAAGCCCAGCCTTGCTTCTGGAGAGCTGCTACTAGATTTGAACCATCCACCCTGTGGGCCACAGTCCTGCACACAACCACTGCACTACCGGGGCTCAGCTCTTCTTTCAAGAATTTACACACGTTTTGTTTCCTACTATTAGTTGCAAACTTCCTGCCATTGAGTTGATATGCCGGCCAGTAGTGGCCCGACAGAGTCCATAGGGACCTTGTAGGGACCCCATAAAACAGGGTAGAACTGCCCCTTGGGTTTCCACACGGTAACTCTGTGAAAGTAGAAGGCCACATGTGTCTCCCTTGGAGCAACTGGTGATTTCGAACTTCTGACCTGGTGGTTGTCAGTCCAACCCACAGCCCACGATGCCACAAGGGCTCCCAGTGTTGGTTTCAAAAGTTGCAACCCCCTTAACCTAACAGTACTCTTCTTCCCTCCTTCCTGGGGTCCTCACTTCCATTCTCCCTTCTGTCCTGTTCCTGTCTGGCTTCTGAGCCCTGTGCGGGACCACATGCTGCCGGTCGGATCTCTTGTGGTTGAGAAATACATCCCCTCTTGACGTCACTCACTCTCTGGCTCACAGGAACCCTAAGAGCAGCCGGAGGAAGCGCGGCCTTGTCCTGCTCCCTCTCTCCATCTTGGTGTTTGAGCCCATGGCTGCGCCTGCCCTCCTGTGTCAGAAGGTCTGCATGGACTCACCGACCTGGTTTCCCGAGCATCGTGTCCTTCTTCAGGGCCTGGTCCCTCCTGAAAACGGTCCAAAGTACACGGAACAGTCATGTCATCCTCGCTTCTGAGGACGATTCTGGCTGGACTTGCTCCAAAACCATTTGCCTCTTTCAGGCTCAGCTCTAGCCTGTGACTTGGGTGACTGCCTTCATTCCCCCGAGTCTCCAAGTGCCCGTCTGTAAATGGGATGTGATGAAGCCCGCCTACCTCTCTGCGTTACGGACAGCAATAAACGAAAACTGTGTGAAGGAGTCAAGTCGGAGACTCGAAAGAGTTCGTCAGTGACACCTACGAAAGAGGGAGCCTGTGTAAGGCCAAAACCTGTCAGAGAGGGAAAACGCCACCATGTTCCCCTGCAACAACTGGTGACAGAATTTTAAACTTTCTTTAATGTTATAATTGATCAAAAATTCAAATATAAGTCATTAAAGAGTTGCACCCTGTCTGTGGCAAGACAGACTGCCCACAACCGGATGGGTCCACAGGGCGGATGTGTAATGGAGGGGTGAATTAAAGAGACATCAGACAAGATAAATCACGCCAGGGCTCCCTTCTCCTTGTGGACAGGAACCAGAATGAGACCGTAATGTCTATTCTCTCACAGACTTACCTAATCTCGGGCAAGCTAGCCACGGTAAGCTCATACGTAACAGGGAGGGGTTGTACTGGAGGCATACTTGTAACAGGAGAGGGATGCGCTAGGGATGTACACACAATAGGAAGGGGAGGCAACGAGAGGCACACATGTGACAGGAAGGCACGAACATCACACGACGGCAGCCTAACCTGGGTCATCTCTGTTGGCTTAACCTGAGGTGTCTTTGGGTTCTTCTTCAGGGGAACAGTCGCCATGACCCTCATCAGAAGAGAGTGGGCCCTACTTAGGTTGGGACAGACAATCAGGTCTGATTGCTTGTGGTGGCAGGCAACCTTCAGGTAGATAGCCTCAAGCAGTTGACCTTCAAGAGTAAAGTAAGCAGCCACGTGTTTGCAAACAGTACCTTTAAATTTGGCCTTATTCTGGGGGGGGACCCTGAGGGGAATGACTTTTACTTAAGAGAATGTGTGTGGGACACATCTCTAACCCACCAATGGGAAGGTGCCCTCCTGGGAGCCCCAGCCTCCCAGACTTCTTCACTTTGCCCGCATGCACTCTCTGCCTGGCCGGTTCTCTCAAAGGCAGGCATTTTTCACCTGAAAAATGAGGCAGTCCAAGGAGTCCCGCGCTGCGCCTCTCACTCGCTCTGCATTATAGCTCAAGAAGCTTTGCTCTGACCCAGTCTAACCAGTGCACTGAGAACGTGGGGGAGCTTCCTTTGTCCAAAGTGGGAGAGGGAGGCTGAACCCCGTGGCGTAGTGGTTGTGCACAGGACTGCGGCCCCCCCTAGACTGGCAGTTCAAATCCAGCAGCAGCTCTCCAGAAGCAAGACTGGGCCTCCTACTCCCACCAGAGGGCAGTGATGCCCCCCCCAAAAAAAACAAACAAACAAAGTGGGAGAGGGAAGCGAGAGTAGACTCACACATACGCATGTGCGTTTGCAAGAGAGGGAATATTTATCTATGTGCGGCCTTGTCCTGCTCCCTCTCTCCATCTTGGTGTTTGTACATTCTCTGGTGGTTGTACATTCTCTGCACGTATATTTACTTTTGCTCCAAACATATTCGTGAAACTCAAAATCATTGATGACCTCATAGAGAGCCTATAGGCTAGAACTGCCCCTTTGGGTTCCTGGGACTTTAATCTTTACAGGAGCAGACAGCTTCATCCTTCTGCCGTGGAGTGACGAGTGGGTTCGAACCTCCGGCCTTATGGTTTAGCAGCTCAACGTGGAGCCCACGACACCACCAAGGCTGCTTGCGGGAGAGCATCTCCAACCTCTCAGAGGGGGGACTCTACAGAACAGGGGACAACACGGATCCTGTCCATGGAGTAGAAAGTCCGGTCTTTGCATGACGAGCAGACGGTGGTTTTGAACTGCTGACTTGAAGGCTGCAGTCAAAAAAAGACATGAAGGGGAACCACGGGCTGACTTGAAACTAAATACTGACAGATCTGAGTCCAAGAGGGGGCAGAGGGGTCGTGCTTTGGGGTGCTAACTGCAAGGTCAGCAGTTCAAAAACACCCGCTGCTCTGAGGGAGAAAGATGAGGCTTTTCACTCCCCTAAAAAGCAAGAGTCTCTGAAATTCACAGGGTCAGTTCTAGCCTGTGCTGTCAGCTCACCACGAGCCAGCATCGACTCAGGTTTTTTGTTTGGGGGTACAGGGTGGACGTGTGTCCCGGCACTAGAGTTTCGGTAAGAAATACTACAAATGACCCCTTCGCAAGTCAGGGAGCTAAGAAAAAAGGCGTTGGTGGTTTCATGATGCTTATTCTCCATCACCCGTAGACAACAGATGGAGAAGCTCTGACCTCTCTAAAAACTGGGTGGGTGGGTGGGTGGGTGGGTGGGTGGGTAGGGGTAATGCCTGGGTGTGGCTGAGCTCAGCGCCTCTGTCAGTGTATCATTCTGTGGTGGGTTGTGTGCGCTGATGCGGATGGAAGCAGTGGAACCGGCATTTCTAATCGTGGCAGGGTCTCGTAGTAGACAGGTTTTAGAGGAACTTCCAGACCAAGAGATTAAGAAGAAAGGCCTGGAGATTTACTCCCCCAGATTGGCCGATGAAAACCGCATGGGTCCTAACAGAGTGCAGTGCGGTGTTAGGTTGGAAGCCGAGTGCCCTGGGTTGGAAAACTCACAGCACTCTGCCGTGGAGTCGAGCAACCCTTTGGACGGAGGAGAGGTGTCCTGTGGGTTTCAGAGACTGTCGCTGTGGACAGCAGGAGAGAACCTCACCTTTTTCCCATTCATAGATGGAAGACACGCTACATGATGGCTACAGCATACCAAGAACACAAAGATGACCCAGGACCCGGGGTGGTTTTGTCGTGATTTTTAAAAAAATACATTTTATTTTACAATCGATGTATTATTGTGGTTTGGGTGAAAAGTCACAGCAATTGCGTTTCCCGTTCAACAATCTATACAAAGCTCGCTTCATGGCATTTGTCGCAACCCCCTCAAAGGCAAAGCAGCACTTCTTGCTTCCTCCCCGGGGTCCGGATTTCCATTCGCTCCTTGTTCCTTCCTGCCTCCTGGACTCTGGGATCAGGCAGACGCAGCTCTCTGGTCTTAGGTGGTCAGCTGTTCTGAAGAGCATGTTCCACAAGGTGCGACTGTTCATATCCCTGTCTATCACCGACTTGAACGGTGATCACCTGGAGTGGGTTCAAGTGCAGGTTTGAAAGGTGTCTAAGGGCCATCAGTCTTCAGGGGTCCGCTAGTCTCTGTCAGATCAGTAAGTCTGGTATTCTGATGATTGCAGAAGCTGTTTTGTATTTTTTTGGGCAATGCTTTATTGGTGGTGGTATGCTGTGAGCCATCCAGGTCACCATGATTCAAAGCCAACACCCACAGCAACTAACATAGCCGAGTGGCAGCTGCATAGCACTGAAGCCCAGGAAGGGTGTGGGTGAGATTGGGAAAGAGGCCTTCCGTGCTGTCGAATGGCAGGTGTGCGGGATAACTGGAAACCATGGTGGGGGAGGGGGTGAGGGAGGTTTGAGGATTTCCTCTCTAGATGTTATTTATTTTGCTGTTGTTTAGAATATGCCCGGCAAAGCCTGCGCTCCTTAAAACAGTTTCTGCCAGGACAAACCAAGTCAAACTCACTGCCGTTGAGTCAATGCCAATTGATAATGACCCTATTAGACAGAATAGAACCGCCCTGTGAGTCTCTGAGACTACGACGCTTCACGGAAGCGGGAGGACTCAGCTCCCTCATCTGCATATGTCATCTAGTGATGTTGATGACATTCCTCAAGTTGGGCAACCATTCCCACCCCCTTTCCTGAGGGATTCCTAAGAGAAACTCACTTCCCCCTGTGTTCTCATCTTTCAAGTTGCTGCTGGGGAGTTAGGCCGACACCAAACCAGAAACCAGAGTCACGGTCATTGAGGTGGTGCCAGCTTTTAAGACAGCCTATAGGACAGCCCCAGTGAGTGTCTCAGATGGCACCTGTTTACAGATAGTTCTTTTTCCTCCCAATAATTTTAGTGGGGGCTCTTACAGCTCTGCTAGCATTCAATACATCATTTGTACCAAGCATATTTGTACACATATTGCCATCTTCATTTCCAAAGATTTTCTACTTGAACCTTTGCGATAAGCTCCTCTTCCCCCCTCTACAGAGAGTTCCTAAAAGAGAAAGAATGCTCTGAGTGGATCTCTTTTTTAATAGTTCAGCTAATTTGGTGTTTGGTTTAAGAAGGCTTCAGAAGATATTTTGGGCTGAAGGTTTAAATATTATCTCAAGGCCAAGAGTTTCGGGGATTCATCCACCCTCCCTAGTTCAAGAAAAGGCCAGAGTTCATGAGAAGTTGTGACTCTCTTCTGCATTTCCCACTTTGGTCAAGATTCTTCAACGGAATCTTGAATCAATGTGTCCCATCGTGGTACCAGGCACCATCCAGTTCTTCTGGTCTCAGGGAAGAAGCAGAGGTTCTTTCTGGAAGCAATTCACCTCACATTCCATAGAAACAGAGACAACCCACTGTGGTCCAGTAGATTCAGCCATCCCGTAAGACAGAGTAGTGCTTCCCCTTGGGATTCCCACAGCTGTGAATCTGAAGGAAACAGAAAGCCTCATCTTTCTTCGGAGGATAAAAATGGTTTCTGAGAACAGTTGGAAGGGCTTTCCAAAGATGTATGGCACCCTTGTAGGGAAGGACTAAGCAAACAAGGATACAGAATTCCAGAGAGGAGCTTGCTTCGTCAGTTTGGCCATCCCCTCAGCTGAATATCAGCCATCTCAGTAGTGGACAAAGGGGACCTTGGGAAAGAAGAGCTAAGTCAAGTTAATATAGTCAAGAGGAAGTATGGAAAGCTGAGTGAAGGCAGAACATGATAGCGGGACAAGAGGAAAGTAAAAGGAAATAGAGGAAAGAAAGAACTAGAAGTCAAAGGACATTTATAATACAGGCATATACATCTGTAAATATATTTATTGCAATAGGGATATAGCTCTAAGGACATATATTTAATAAGTATCAAGGTAGCAGACAGACACTGCGCCTCTACTCAAGTACTATCTCAACTCAAGAACACTTTGTTCTAATAACTCATCATTCTGTGATGCTCACTGTCCCAACACGGTCACTGAAGCAAAATGTGTGCATAAGCAAATGTGGTGAAGAAAGCTGATGGTGCTCAGCTATCAAAAGATACAGCATCTAGGGTCTGAAAGGCTTGAAGGTAAATAAGTGGCCATCTAGCTGAGAAGCAACAAAACCCACATGGAAGAAGCACACCAGCTTGTGTGAACAGGAGGTGTCAACAGGATCTGGTATCAGGCATCAGAGGGCCCCAAACAAACAGTCACATCAATGAGAATTAGGGGGCTGGTGTGGAGAACCAAGGCCCTTCTATAGACAATTAGACATCCCCTCACAGAAGGATCACAAGGATCATAAGCCAGATATAGTATAGCACCAATGAAACATACAACATTCCTCTAGTTCTTTAATGCTTTCCCCCCCCCCCCCATGATGACCCCAGTTCTACCTTACAAATCCAGCTAGACCAGAGCATGTACATGGGTACAGAGAAGAGCTCTCGATGCACAGAATCCAGGGAAGATAAACGTCTTAGGAACAATAATGGGAGTAGCAATATCATGAGGATAGGGAGAAGGGGAGGGGAGAGAGGGGGAATGGACCACAATGATTGACATGTAACCCCCCTGCCCCACCCAGCATGATGAACTACAGAAACAGGTGAAGGGAGACGGTAGATGGTGTAAAATAATAATAATTTATAATTTATCAAGGGTTCTTGAGGGTGAGAGAGTTGGGGAGGGAGGAAGGAAAAAAAGTAGAATCTGATACCCAGACCTCAAGTAGAAAGAAAATGTTTTGGAAAGGATAATGGCAACAATGTACAAATATGCTTGACACAATGGATGTATGGATCATTATAAGAGCTACAAGAGCCCCCAATAAAATGACTCAAAAAGAAGAGCTC
>PVJH01031429.1:0-23842 GCA_004026705.1 Nesogale talazaci
ACTGACCAATGTCTCCCTCCACCCACTTTTCTGTTGTCTGTCCCTCTGGAAAGGGGTTATATGTAGATCATTGTGTTGGAAAAAAAAGTATGAGATGAAGTCGTTGGCCTTGCAAAATTCTATCATGCAATCTCCAACTTTGATCCTATCACAAGACCATATTTTCCAACTTCTGTTCCTTCTTGTTTCCAACTTCTACATTCCAAGACCATACACACAAGACCATACATCACAAGACCATATTTTCCAATTTCTGTTCCTTCTTGTTTCCAACTTCTACATTCCAATCACCAATCATTATCAATGCACCTTGAGTGCATGGTTGATTCATTTTAGACTGAAAAAGTGGGTAAAATTCTTTCATTTCTTCACCCCTAGCTTTAGAGGTGAGCCCTGGTGGTACAGTGCTTACATGATGAACTACTCACCAAAATGTAACCAGTTCAAAACCACCAGCCATCATGTGAGAAATACGAGGTCTTCTCCCCTAAAGGGTTAGTCTCTGAAACTCACCAGGGCAATTCTACTTACGCTAATGAGTTGAAGTGAACTGTATGGCAGTGAACTTGGTTTTTGAAGTGTTAGTAGTGTATGTCAAATTTGAGTATAGTTGAGGCTAGATTTCCTCATATATGAATAGATTTTGTCCCAACATTGATAGCACTATGATTAAGAGATATTGACAGTGATGCCTAAAAATTAAAAAATTAAAAAAAGATATTGAAATATTTTTTTTCTAATCACTGCAACAGCATTCCTCTTGAGCAAGTCATTCCCAGCACAGAGAATTATAGAGCTGTCTTATTCAAAATGGCAATATACATCTATTTGGTTTACCGATGCCTAGGCTATCCATCTTTATGCATTCCATTTAATTTTTGAAAACTTCTAATTTCCCTAGGTGTATATTTTGCACATTCCAAATTCCAATTATTAATAGATTTTTGCAGTTGTTTCTTCTCATTTTGCCTCACACCCCAACAGCCAATGAAGGCCCCTTCATTATTGGCCTGGGAAGCTGAGACCCAGGAAGAGAGCGTGTGCAGACAAATTCTCTCTGCTCAGAATTATGCGTCTGGAAGGCTGAGACTGATGGAGGGAGGCCTCCATCCTCATGATTTAGAGATGAATCCCACTCACATTCGCTTGAATAAAAGTTATTCCCCACAACGCCCCCCACCCCCTTTAATGCCAATTTTAAAATTCTGCTTACCAGCACAGAATTGCTACTCTACATTTGTACGTCATCTGCCTTCAAGAGCAATCGGACCACCCCACTGGAAACATGGACCCCTCCCTTCTGATAAGGATCACAGATTACTCCCCTGGAGAAGAACTCAGGGACACTTGAGGTCAAGATCAGTTTAGACCATCAAGTTTAAGCCCCCATCTTAACTCGAGAACCCATCCATCTTGTTACCTAAGTACCTTCCTGTTACATATATGCCTCGAGCACATCACCTTCTTACTGTGTGTATGTATGACGTGGCTTGAATATCCCAGATTATATAAACCTGTGAGAGAATACATTCGTGCTCTCTCTTGATCCTGCCAGCAGAGGAAGTGAGAGCCCTTACATGCCTTGACTGAAGTCTCTTGAATTTTCCCATCAATCACACAGGACCTAGGCCACATTCAGTTGTGAACATTCCCCAGAGTGCACTGCTTTGAGAAGGCAGCTTCTCCTCGGTCATGTTTTGAGTGGCTCCTGACCTAAGCGGCTCATCTTTTGGCACCATCTCTGACAAGGCTCTGGTACCAGTATTTGACAATGTTCTGCTGCTATTCACAAGGTTTTCCAGGGCTAATTTCTCAACAGTGGAAGGTCAATTATTTCCTCATAGTCTATTCTTTGTCTAGAAGTTCTTCTGAAAGCCATTCATTCACTTTGAGCAACCCTGGGACTCTATGAAGCACCAGTTTGACAGGCTGACAGGCAAGTGGTAAAAATTCGTGAAGCTCCAACTCACCGTAAAGACGTGTGCACCGTCCTGTCACTTCCATTCGATTCAGCATTTGCAAAAGTCTCCAAAACAATCACTTCTGTTTAATTCAAAAATGGTGCACACATTGCCTCATACACAGTGGACACAGTTGTTTAGTTTCCTTCCATAAAAATCCCTTGTGGGTTAGGGCAGGGAATGAAAGCTTTACAGTACATAAATCAAGCTTTCTAGCGGCTGAGAGCTCCCTCTGTCCGCTCTTCAAAGGAAGGTGTTTCTAAAGAATGTTGAAGTAAGGTTAAGGAGCTGCAAGCCACAAGGTAGGAACAGGTTTGGTGTGTAGCTGGATTTGCCAAGGAGGCATTTCCCTTTTCAATGCAAATGTGGATCAGAGGCTTTGTGTCTGGGAGCTCAAGTTGCAGAGGGCAGGCCCAAAGGAAGACTGCAAGAAATCAAGCTCTGTGTGTTTTCACTCATATATGCTCCTTATAGGACAAACATTTGAAAAGAGAAAGAAGCCCTGTACTTCCATATAGGAAAACGATGAGACAAGTACACATCTTGACTTTTTAAGTAGGGTTTAAGTATAACTTAAAGTCAGGGTCCCTGAGTAGAGCAAAAGATTAAAGCACTCAACTGTTAAGTAAAAGGTTGGACGTTCGTGTCCATGCAGAGGCACCTTGGAACAAAAGACTTGCCATCTACATTCGGAAAAAACGCGCCAGAGAAATCCCTCTGGCTCACAGCTCTGCTGACACCTGGGGGCACCGTGGGGCTTACTGGACTCTGGCCGTTTGCTTAGTAGGAAGTTAATCTCGATAATAAATGTTTTGATGATCACTTGTCCTGCTATTATGGTTCAGGCAAAAGCTGTTCCTTAAGGATGGCTTCAACTGCCAGTCCCATGTGGATGCGCGGTCCCCCCAGTCATTGGGATACAGTGAAGGTTCCGTTGTTCTGTCCTGAAGGAAAAGATGGAGATAGTATTCTGTTGACTTTGCTAAGTAGGTGTCGAGTATTTTTATGTATTCGGTATAACCCCTCATTAAATCTGGCCTAATTAAGATGGACAAAATACATCAAAATGTAACAAGAATCAAGAGGAACATAAAACTATGACCAAGCTGGAGAAGCCTCATAGAGACCCCTGCCAGCGCTGAGATGCTTACAATGTCACTGGATCCACAAGATTTCCAACCCACTGGTCTCTAATCCTCCTGCATTCGGCATCATTGCATGTATTTCGTGAGTCTGAAGAGGACTTTATAGATTGGTATTGGACATATGGGCTAATGTTGGGCTTATGGACTTGATCTGGACTGGGTTGGGATATTTTCTCAATATTCAATTGGTCTTGTATACAAACCTCTTTCTTTCTTTCTTTCTTTTTTTTTTTTAGGCATCACTGCCCTCTGGTGGTGGGAGTAGGAGGCCCAGCCTTTGCTCCTGTGAGCTGGAATTAAACCTCCATCCCAGTGGGCCACAGTCCCGTGCACAACCACTACGCCACCGGGGCTCAGGCCCTACCAACTCTTATTAATGGCCACAATCACTACACGCGTCATTGCTCCAATGAGAAAACACATTAGCTGTGGTGGGGCCATCAACCATTTCCAACAAGCTGTTCTGACCCACCTCCCCTTTTCTATGCATTTAGATACCCTAAGTATCTAAGTACATATGATACTCCTCTGCCGATCAGGGGTGCGGACTCCCAGATATGTAGTCACTTACAGAAAAAAGACAGGCCTCCGAGGGATCCGATCCTAAAGCACAATTCTACTTGGATTTGGACACACGGGCAAACCATGATTGGGACCCGCTCTCTAGCAGTTAGTTGTTCTTGGTTGGAGTTGGTAGAGGCAGGAATTTTGAATTCTAAAGACTATTGTATCGGTAATACAGCTCCCCATTTGTTTAAATGAAAATACTTTAGTATACTGTTCCTTGTCAATTAACAGCATATTGCTAATAGATTGCCTGTGTGGTCGATATAGAATCATTTGTCAACTTGAGGGTTAAGAGTGAAGGGGTGGAGTCTAGTCTGTCGATTGAGTCATAGCCAATGATGCCTCTGTGGGCATGGCCTTCCCCTGAGGCTTCTGAGAAAAGTCTAGTATTTCCTCCTTGGAGACAGGAGAGACTCTCTCTCACTACTCTGGGAGACATTGCAGCTGACAAGACACACGGAACCACCCTAGTGTCCTGAGCCGGACAAGCCTCATGGGTACAACCAGGCCTCTGAAGCCACAGAGAGACCCCTGCCAGCCCTGGGTCTTTACAACGCCACTGGATCCAAAGACTTTCTACCTGCTGGCTTGTGATCGTCCTGCATTGGGCTTCACTGCATGTGTTTTGTGGGTCTGAAGAGGACTTTATAGATTGATTTTGGACAGATGAGCTAATATCAGACTTATGGTCTTGGACTGGACTGGGTTGGGTGCTTTCTCAGTGTTCCATTGCTCTTGTATATAAAGCTCTTCCTTATATCCCTATTCATGTCCATGAATTTGTTCCCCTCGTCTACCTGGCCTAACACAGGCTGCCTGGTAAACTCCGTGCATCCTGGTGCCCTGTCCCAGCACCATTGTTGGGGGCCAGAAATGCCAGGTTTCCTTTCGACTCGGCTACTGCAGGGCAGGCAGCTTTGTGACCCCACCCTGGACACATGGGGAGAAGAAGAGAGGCGTTTCTCTGGAGCGCAGCACCTGGGCTGCTCCTCAAGAGACCGGCCTGCCTCCATTCCCTTTCCTGGTGGCCAGTCACAGAACAGGACTGAGAGTGACGCCTGGACGGCAGACGGACAACCTCGCTCACCATCACAACCAACAAAGGCATCCGCGTGCCCAGACTTCATAAAGTGAGAGGAGAGGGAATCTGGAAGAGAGAGGGACTTACACTCTAAGTCTAGGTGCCTCCGAGACTTCCTGTAAGGGGAGAGGGGTTGTAAAGGTTTTAGGGATTCTGGTTGGCACCGCAGGCCTTCTCTCCCCCTCCCAATCTCGGCTCGCAGTGTATTTATTCTGACAGGCAGCCTTGAACTTGGAGACTTGAGGTGCCAAGGTGGGGGCCATGGGACAGCTGAGAGGGAAGCCAAGCTAAACTATAGAGAGACCAGGCAAGGACATCTTGGGGATTCACTTTAGGTTGTCCCAACCAGTGCAGCTGGGCCTGAAGGAACCAGCAGTGTCTCCAGAGTCCCGGGGAGCTCTTGAATCCCAAACCTCAATCTCTAGCTACGATTCAACCAGGGGGGAGGGCAGACTAGAGCGTCTTCCTAGCTGCCACTGGCATTTTGAACAGGATCATCTGTGTTGTGGGACTGTCCTGTACAACATAGACTGTTGGTACCCCTGACCCCCAACTGTATCTGCATCACCCACCCCCAAGCACTGTGACTGCACCCCCTGATTGAAGACCACGGCACAGAATCATTTCTAAGTCTTTTTTTGTTGTTGTTGTTTTCGTTTTTGTTTTGGGCATCACTGCCTTCTTGTGGTGAGAGTAGGAGGCCCAGCCTTTGCTCCTGTGGAGCCGCTGCTGGAATTGAACCTCCATCCCAGTGGGCCGCAGTCCCGCGCACAACCACTACGCCACTGGGGCTCAGCCCATTCCTAAGCCTTTTCATCCTCGGATTTTCTCAAGCCCAAGGTAGAATCAGAATGGTATGTACTCTGAATATACTCTGAATGTACTCTGAATATACTCTGAAGTGTCCAATAGGCAGACAAGTATCAATCAGGAATGCATTCAGCTGCAAATAAGCTTTCCTTTTGAATGCCAGAGTCCATTCCAATTCAATAGACTCCTTCCTTTTAAAAGGTCACAAAACATGGAAGACAGCTATTGATGTGTGACATAAAAAAATTAAGCAAATAAGTGACTTAAAGGGGCAGGTTCAATATTCAATTTGAAATATCTTAAATTATATGCTTCTGCCAACAATGAAGCAATTTTTATTTTATCTCTGTGATAGGTAAGCTTGTTGTGCTAACACGACCAAAGAAGATAGGTAGGTCTGCTGTGACAACATGGCCAATGAACACACTAAGACCAATTGAAGGGCGGAGATAGAAATGGCTCAGAGAGCCCCGCCCTTGCCCTCTTGCCCTTGGATCTTCCGACCAGCCGGCTGCCTTGTTTGTCCTGTGCCTCCATCTCTAAGCGACACTACTTTGGGACACCTCATTGTGGACTGTGGAGCTGTGAGTTGATTCCTTCAAGCCCTGCTTCGCCACTCTCTTGGGACATACATCTCTTGAGCTGGGGACTGTCCGACTCTGTCATCTGGCTGACTGGTGGTGACCTGCTTTGCTCTTTGCTGCTTGTGGCCAGGTAGCCTGAATTGCTCTACAGAGGACTACTTGGCGGCCCTCAAGACTCCAAGGACTGCCAGTCTACTAGCTCTCTCATGCAAGTGAATTGCACTGAGCCATTTGCACTGCTTTATCGATTAGTTAACTGTTTATTTCTTATCTTATATATCCTTCTACCTATATAAATATATAAAGAGAATGCTAGTGTCCTGATTTTGTTAATTTAGAGAACCCTGTCTAACACACTCTTGTTTCTTTGTTTCAGGAAAATTCAGGAAATTCTTTTTTTCTCAATTTAAAAAGAACATTTATTAATTTTTTCCTATCATCTTACTGGGGGCTCATACAGCTCTAGTCAAAATATATACCTACATACTTTGTGTCAGATTTACATTTGGAGGGGTCTCATACAACTCTTATCACAATCCACCCATCCATCCATTGTGTCAAGCACACTTGTACATTTGTTGCCATCAATATTCTCAAAACATTTGCTTTCTCTTTGAGCCCTTGGTATCAGCTCCTCAGTTTTCCCCTCCCTCCCCATCCCCCTCTCATTTATTAATTCTTAAAAGGAACAAAGACAACACCATGGCAGACACCTTCTCCAGATGAAGAAGGCCATTAACAGGAGGTCGTAATAGCATTCAAAGATTCGCGCTTTAGTTAACTAAGATGTGGAACAAAAAACTGCCACAGACCTTTGGTGGATGTGGTGTGATGTGGTGTGATCAACACATCACAGTTACAGGTGGTACGGTGAATGAGAAACGGGCCACAACAGGGGCGAGTATGTTGTTAGATACAAGAACTCACAAGAGGCTGAGCCCTGGTGGTGTAGTAGTTGTGTGCCGGAGTGTGGCCCACAGGGTTGATGGTTCAAATCCAGCAGCAGCTCTCCAGGAGCAAGGCTGGGCTTCCTACTCCCCCCAGGGCAGTGATGCCACAAAAAAAAAAAGAACTCACAAGATTGATGCCGGGTCTTCGATCAGGCAGCCTGGGCGTGACCAGTGGGGCATGACACATGCGTATGTGACACCACTCCGGTCCCCAAGATGATGGTCTCCACCAAGGATACACCAACGCAGGCCCCTCTAAGAAGCTGCCCCTCCGTGGGCTAGCTGGAGAGGTGTAGAGATAATGCACTTTTCAAAGCACCCTGCCTGAGGGCAAGATCATTGGCATCCTTGGCTAATGATCAAAAGGAATTTGATGGTGGCTTGATCTATGTAGAGACCCTGCAAGTGTTTTTGAGCTTTCACTACCATACATAGGCTGAAAGCTTCTCAACAGTAGCAAAGCACAGACGCCTACCAAGTGAAAAAGTTCAAGTGCATAGCCCGATACCCCGCTCCCATCCTGCCAAAGAGAAAGGTGCGCATCCTAGTCAGGCTTCAGAAAGGTAACTGCGAGCTTGAGATGAGGCTGCGTAAAGGAGAGAGGGCTCAGTTAGGAATGAAAAGTAAAGAAAGGCTTTATTGGGAGGTCGGGAAGGACTTTTGGGAAGGGAAGGGGCAGCAGGGAAAGAGACAGGAGCATCTTGAGCTCCTGGGAAGTTCTGAGGCCGAGAGTTAGGCCAGGGAAGCCGCACCTGGCAGTGAGACTGTGGGACATATATAGGGCTGGCGCGAAGGACGTCTGTACTGATAAAGGGAATGAGACTTTCTGATGTTGCAGTTGCAGGGTCAGGATATGGTCTGTAAGCACATTTTGTCTTTTTTAGATCCACCTCCTGGAACACTGAGGGAAGAGGCTGTACAGACCTGGCCCTGAGAGGTAAGCTCTGTGAAGGGGCTGTGCCCTTTGGGGAGGGAGATAAGCTCGGTGAAATGCCAGAGGCCGGGCTTACAAAGTTCAGCAGGTTATTCATCTTCTTGTGAGGTTGGTGCAAAGGGGTGCAAGGGTGGGGGGCTGCCTGGTGGGGGGTGGGGAGTGGTGGGCTTGGCCCAGGGGGCTCCCCGATTCCACCCTGGCTGGCCCAAACATCTCGAACTCTTGATGATACATAGTGAAAATGGGCATTGTATTCCATTGTTAACTACTTCCTGCTGGTACAAGGCGAAGTAGGGAGGAAGAAAAGTTAGCAGCAGGATATAGGAGAGAAGCAAGAGCTGGTTGAGCGTCAGGTTGGAGATGGTTCTCATTTGCTCCTATAAAAACTACTACCTTGGGCTGAGCCCCGGTGGCGTAGTGGTTGTGCGCAGGACTGTGGCCCACTAGGACGGAGGTTCAATTCCCGCTCACAGGAGCAAAGGCTGGGCCTCCTACTCCCACCACCATGGCAGTGATACCTAAAAGAAACAAAACAAAACAAAACAAAACAAAAACTGCTACCTTGATTGCTACCGTGGGCCTGACATGCGGGGAGGGTGTCACTGGAGTCTTCTTCTGTGGTCGTTGGTGACCAGGCCGAGCAATGTTAATGGTGGTGGCAGTTCCAGGTTTGGAGAGACTGACCTTCTGTGGCTAGGCGCTGAGGGGGCAGTCACTTCTTCAGTGGCCTTGCTGACTGCATGATGGGCAAGGTTTCCTGGTTGCATGTGAAGCAGAGTCATGGTGGTGGATGGTCAGAGTCACTGTTGAAGTTGCAGCTTTCTGAAGTCTTCTGACCCCTCCCTCCAGCTGGCCTCAGGGTGCAAACCAAGACTTGGGCTTGCCAGCCTGATTTTTGGTGGGCTCCAGATTTACAGGCATTGAAAACTTTAAATGCCATATTCGCCAGGTTTGAGGGCCATCCTTAGCTTTTTAAAGTTTTTTTTTTTTTTTTTAAACAACTGTCTGCATAATACAATGGGTGACTAAAACAGTGGTTCCTCCCGGAGAGGTAGAGTTTAAACTAGGAAACTGGGTTAAGACTTCAGTCAAGCATGAAAATAAAGCTGTGGGGCTGAGCCCTGGCGGCGTAGTGGTTGTGTGTGGGACAGCAGCCCACTGGGTTGGTGGTTCAAATCCAGCAGAAGCTCTCCAGGAGCAAGGCTGGGCCTCTTACTCCCACCAGAGGGCAGTGATGCTCCTCCCCAAAAGAAAAGAAAAGAAAGCTATGAACTTTTATCTGGCTGCAGAGTAATTTTTTGTAGCATGTCAAAAAATTAACTGCTTTATGAGAGATGACTTGTAAGCCTGAGTAAGGTATCGCAATTCCCTAATAAAGATGATAGTGTTCCGTGAGAAAATAGCCAGCAATTTCTCGGAAAGGTGGTAACTGAGGAGCTTGGCCAGCTGTGGGTGTTGCCTTAGAGGAGGCTGAATAGGGAGGGAATGAGAAGAGGGAGAGAGACTCTAGGGAGTCCAACGTGTTTGGCTCTGGGGAAGAGACAGGTGTCAGAGGCGCAGTCACCTTGGCCTTTGGGAGTCGAGGGGGTAGGGGAAGGAGGCAATGGTGAGGGGTACCCAGATTATGGCAGAGGCTGAGAAGGGCCTGAGTAGACTGTGAGTTAAGGGAGCAGGGCGGTTTGGGGTTGGGGAAGTCTCTGAGGAGCCTGAGCCAGCCCTAGCCCTGCAGGAGAGGCAGGCAGAGGGCGGAGGTGAGGCAGGCGGGAGAGACAGCACACCCTGAGAGTCAGAGTGGGGAGGCTGTTTTGTGGGGGCAGCCAGAGATTAGGGGAGTTTGGAAGAGGAGTTTGGAAGAGGCCACTGCAGGCGATTGGACAAGGAGGACTGCGGCTGGGCCACAGAGAAGGGTGACAAGAGCAAAGAAGGAAAGAACCTGAACGCATAAAACCTCTGACCATCTTTAGGTTTGGTGACACAAGTTGTCAAGGTTGTGGACAATGTCTGGCTAGTACAACCCATTGTCCAATAGGTATAGAAACCACACTTAGTTACAGAAGACCAGGGACTTACAGTGAATGTCTGGAGCCAGGACCAGCTCAGTCAGAGTTAGGGCCTCAGTGGGAGAGTTCTGGACTCCCCGAGCAGGAGGGTAGAGAGTAGCTTCCCATAGCGTCTTAAACTGCAGGGGGCACGGAATGAGGAGAAGGACATCTCCAGGTCCCCGTCCACACCTGTCTGTCAGGAGATGGCCCAGTAACCTTGAGAGGCATCCCAGTCAGCATTAGGGGCCCAGTGGGAGAGTCCTGGACTCGCCAAACAGGAGGGTTCCCTGGCATGGGCCCACTGCTTCAGCCGGTAAAAGAAGAACCCGGATGAGTGGCAGTAAAAGGCACCCAGGAAGCTAGGGGTAGGGGAGGAGACCTGGCTCTGTGGCCGGCTGAATAGAGGGCAGTCAGAGGCCTTTGTTCAGAGTGAGAAACAGAGGAAGATAAACCTGAAAGCAGGTACCTCAGAGCTGTGGACTTAAAGTACATGGAATTGCCAGGTCCAGTGCCAGGAGTCCTGTTAGCGGCAGAAATCCCAGAACATAAACACAGAGACAAAGTGCTGGGGGAGGAAGATACTCACTGGTAGATGTTGTGGACAACAGCTGAGAGGTCCTAGTTGGAGGAAAGGGGGTGGAGGAGAGAGGGGCGCCACACTTGCCCAAGGGTGGGCGGGGGCATGTCAAGACACCTCTTACTCCTCCTGGGTTTCGGGCACCAAGATGAGAGGTTGAGATGGAGCTGCAGAGAGGAGACAATGCTCAGTTAGGAATGAAAAGTCAAGATAGAGGCTTTATTAGAAGGTAGGGAAGGACTTTGGGGAAGAGGAGGGACAGCAGAGAAAGGGACAGGAGCATCTTACGCTCCTGGGAGGTTCCAAGTTCAAGAGTTAGTCAAGGCAGGGAAGCCACCCCACTCATCTCAGATAAAATCTACCTAGTTCATTAGAAACTTTTGGAATAACAAAGAGAAAGTCAGAATTTAGACAAAAACAGAACGTGTGTGTGTATGTGTGTGTGTATAAATCCATGAGGAGCAGCAACTGGCCTTCTGCAGCAACTGGCTGCAAAGTAAGCAGTAAAACAACCTCCGTCTTGCATGAACTTTCAAAATGATAAGACTCAATGTTGGTGAAGCCTCTAAAGATTTCATGAACTGTCCAATCCAGAGCCCTAACAATAGTTTCTCCTTGTAGCTGTCACTCAAAAGACAACAGTAAGGCTTACATTTCTCCCACCATCCCCCTACATCCCTATAAGAAAGTGGAAAGAGGAGATGGGCTCCTTCCTGGGGCTGAGTGTTACCTCTGTCCATGTCTCCCTGCTTTGTGGTCATTTCATTTGCTGTAGGCTTGTCAACAGGATTCTGGTGCGGCTCCACCTGCCCTCTGAGCGCCCCCCTCTCCAACAAGACCTCACCTCCTGACCCCACACCCTTCATGGACAGGGCAGTGTTACTCAATAAACTAGGCAGTCTGGGAGGACATGTGCTATTTACCAATCTACAGTGAACAAAGCACACATATCATTACAGATGAGTAAACAACACAAGTAAACCCTTGCTTACCTTGTTTACTGGGTAACTCCATGCCTGTCAGGGATTGTATGATAATTTTGTAAGACGATGCTGTGGGTTTGGAAAAGAGGCAGATAGATAATCAACCCAATTTTTTTATTTGTTTGTTTTTTGTTTTGTTTTGCTTTTTTGGGGCATCACTGCCCTGGTGGGAGTAGGAAGCCCAGCCTTGCTCGTGGAGAGCTGCTGCTGGATTTGAACCGCTAACCCTGTGGGCCACAGTCCCGCACTCAACCACTATGCCACTGTGACTCAGCACCCCCAGTCCAATTTTGAAGCAGAATCTTAGATGTGGTGAAAAAAAATGTGGCTGGTAAGTAAGTGCAGGCAGCGCTGTGCTTGCCTTGCTCACTGGATTATACCACACTCATACCCAGAATTAGGCTCTGTCATTTATTTGAAAATTTTTGCTAATCTCCCTTTATAGTAGTTTTTGAGACTTGGAGGAGTAGAAGGATGGATGTTCACCTTGTAGATGGAAAAGTAGGAGTAGTGCAAGATCCCAGGGATTGAAGACATTACAGACCTAAGGTTCCCTCCAGAACTCTCTCTTCTTCACACCCCAGCCCCTCAGGCATTCCAACACGCCAATGGAGGCTGTGGAGTGGCACAAAATAAGAAACAGTGGGCTGGAGTCAGCTGCTCTGGGTTCTAAACCTGGCTCCACAATGAGGAGATGTGAGAGCCTGCACAAGCCTGGTTTAGCAAACGGCAGGAAATGAATTGGTTAAGCAAAGCTCAAATCCACTAGACAATATGAGCCATAGAAGAATCCCTACATAACACACAGTCCTACACAGTCCTGTCATATTTAGTAGGTGTATTCACGTCCGAGGGCTACCAAAGCAAATGACCACAAACCAGGTAATTTAAAATACCAGATGTTTATTCTCTTGAAGTTCTCCTGGTTGCCATCAATTGTTGGGGTTCCTCGGCTAGCCGCTACGGTCTCCAATCTCCCCTCTGTACTGTCCGTCTAAGCACATGTGACACTGAACTTATAACCCACACCAAAGATAGGATGACCTCATCTCAAAACCCTTACTTACATCATCTCCAAAGATCTTTTTTTTTCTTCCCCAAATAAAATCTCCATCACAGGCTCCATTACCCACTGGACTGCTCACCTCAAGGTGAGCGGTTCAAAACCACCAGCTGCTTCGAGGGAGAAAGATGAGGCTTTCCTTCCCACCCCCATAAAGAGGGACCCTTCTTAGATAACCACAGGGACATCTCTCCTCTGTTCTAGAGGGTCAGGATGGATCGGAGTCCATTCAATGACAGGGAGTTTGAGTTGCTTTGGTCTCATCTGGTCACAGGGTCAAGGAGCTAAGTTTTGGAACCACAACCCATTATAGTGGGAGTGAGTTTCCTCACCTTTAAGTCTTATCCAAATCCACCAAGCCACAAGATCATAAATTCTCATAAAATTGTTGAGAGGGTTTATTACTCTCAAATAACTTTCAAGTTAATGTTAGATATAGCCGTGTCCTCCGACCTGCATCTGTCACTGTCCCTGTCGTCTCCTCCTCTCCATTCCAGTGCACACTCCTCTCGATTCCACCTCGCGCACCACTCCCCACACCCCCCGCGCCCCAGTCCTACCTGAACTTACAGGGCTCTGGACATCCCCTGTCAAATGTTACATGATATGATCTTAGGGTCTTCTTTTTTCCAAGGATCTTTTTCTTTCTTTTTTTTTTTTTTAGTTCTTTGGGCATCACTGCTCTCTGGTGGTGGGAGTAGGAGGCCCAGCCCCACTGCTGGAATTGAACCTCTGTCCCCGTGGGCCGCAGTCCCGCACACAACCACTACGCCACCGGGGCTCAGCCCTCCAAGGATCTTTTTATGGTCGTTCAGGAATTGTGGAAGGCCAAAAAACAACTTTTAAGATTCACAAGGGAGACATTTAAAACAGGGCTGAGGCCCAGTGGCTTGGTTGGGCGCGGGACTGCGGCCCACTGGGATGCAGGTTCGATTCCAGCTCCACGGAGCAAAGGCTGGACCTCCTACTCCCACCACCTGAGGGCAGTGATGCCCCCCCCAAAAAACAAAAACAAATAAACAAACAAACAAAAGACATTTAAAACATGAAAAATCTTGGTACACACAATTTTTTTTTTTTTTAGGCCCAGAGCATAGGATATATATTTTATTGGAAGTTCTTTTCTAGATCCCTTTATAACAGCTCTCTGCCGACTTGAGGGTGAGTCAACCCTGGCGGCAGATCGATCTGTCCTTGGGCAGCTGGCATCCTTAATAATGAACAACTTCTGTCTGTTCTGTCAAGAGCAGAGACAAAGACACTCTTTGGGGGCACTCACACTGAATGACGGTCTTTGTGGAAACCTTCCCTCTCAGGCAGGGTTGCCAGCTGCAGCAGCCAGTCCAGAGAAGAACTCAAGTCCTCAAAAGCAAAGCTGTTCATGTTGGAGTCGGCCTCAACTCCCTGCCGAGCCCTGGGGTACTGCAAATCCTCCTGAGGTGACAAGCCGGACACGCACGGCTGCCTGGAGCCAGGCACCAAGAGGAAGACCTTGTGATTCCCCCCTTCCCTTAAGTCCTCAATGAGGTTATCAGTCAACCCACACGCATAAGAAACCACGTCCGGTACAGTGTTCAAACTGCGAGTCATGGCTCACTTTGGGCTCATCAAAATAAGTGGGTCTGCAGGGCTGGGAGACGATTTCCGTGACACTTTATCCCTACTCTCTGTAAGGAGCAGGCAAATAAAATGTAGACGACTCTGCGTGGGGGTCGGTTAGTTTCACCCTTCTGCTGTGTATCAAAGTGAGTCGTCTCAGAAGCAGGAACAGGGATCATCCAGAAAGAAGAGCCACTGGCTGGAACTGAGACCCCTGCCTGCAGTGGTGGGGGAAGCAGAAGCACCAGAGGTTGCAGCATCAAGATGAAGAAACAGGGCAGAGGAGAGACCCTGAGATAGTGTAGCGGGCTTCCTGGCCCCCAGGGCGCCCTGGAGGAGGAGAGTGGTTTACAGAGTAGGGCATCCTTTGGGCATTTATCAGGGCTAAAGGGGCTTTTATAGCAATGGCCTGAGCAGGGCAGAGGTAGCAGGGTTGTGCAGCTGAAGGGTTGAGGAACACAAAGAAGCGGCTGCCGGCAGGACTGAGGGAAGTCACTGTCATTGACAAAGGACTGTGTCCTTAATGTTCTCTGAACCTGACTTCTAGTGACCTGGTAACTTCCCAAATAATTGTGAGTACCGTCTGTGAGTTCCATGTGGTTGCAGCAGAGAAGTCGTGTCCCAGAGGAAGGACCAGAGTAAACAATGGCCACGGAGGCAGATCTGACTTCTGCCTCGTGGAAGTCCTGGGGCACGTGTCGGGTGGGATCCTTCTCTTTATTGGGACCACATGAGGTCAGATGTAGACCCCCTAGGGCCACACGCAGCATTTTAAAGAATACTTTTTCGGCTGAGCCCCGGTGGCGTAGTGGTTGTGCGCGGGACTGCGGCCCACTGGGACAGAGGTTCAATTCCAGCAGTGGGGCTGGGCCTCCTACTCCTACCACCAGAGAGCAGTGATGCCAAATAAATAAATAAATAAATAAATAAATAAATAAAGAATACTTTTTTTAAAGTAATAGAAAATGCCAAAGTGTACTGCATCAGTGGCTCATAGTTGAGGATTTTTTTTGTACTTGCATTTGTTTATATATATATACATGGATTTCTATACATTGTGTACTACTAGGTGATGAGAGAGAATGTCAAAAATTTGAAAGCTACTGTTTTTAAGCAAAAATGATTCAAGGATTCCAAAGAAATAAAAAAATGATAACCTACTCTTACTTTGGGAATGCCAGTAATTATCAAATGTATTTTAGACAATGCCTGCAAACTGATGCCTGGTCTTTCCCTAGCTATGGGGGTGCATCACTGGCTCAGATATTCTTAAGAGGAATTTTTACGCTTTGTGTTCTTAGGGAGAATTCTTAAAATGTTGATATTTACAACAGACACTTCTACAAGAATGACAAGCGACTTTTACTGGATATTCAAGTCAAGACAAAGGTTGAGGGGTGGAGCATTTCTGTATCTGAGAAGGTGGTTATACTTTCATCAGTGGGATAACAGGGGAGAGCATCCTGCCCTTGAAGAAAATACACATAACGATACTGCTACAGACCCCACAAAGAGAATATAGCAGGTCCGATGCTCCTAACTGGAAGCTTTTGGTCTAGGTTCTTCTCGGTCCTTGGTGAGCCAGCCTTTGGGGACTATAAACCACGGGGACTATCTTTTCGAGGCACACAACGACCTTCACAGATCACACCGGAAGGTCTCTATGTGGAACCCCACAAAGCAAAGTAGGCTTTACCCTGCGTTCACCTGTAGCAGATTGAAGGAGCTGACATACTTCTTTGGATGTAGGGCTGAAACACGCTCACGTGAGAAGCAGCAGTTGACTGCCATCCCACGGTTATGGAATCGGTCGTAGTTGGACATTGGTTTGGATCTATTGCTTTGAAGATATCCAAAGAACGGTGGCCCAGAATGACCATATATTTACTATTGTAATCCTCTCCTCGCCTTTTTCTTATTCTTTTTTTAATCATTTTATTGGGGGCTCATCCAACTCTTATCATGATCAATACATACATCAATTGTATGCAGACCACATTTGCACATTTGTTGACATCATCATTCTTGAAACATCCTCCTTCCACTTAGGCCCCTGGTATCAGCTCCCCATATTTCCCCTCCTTCCCCACTCCTCTTCTCACATGAACCCTTAATAATTTACAAATTATCACGATTTAGTCCTATCATCTACTGTCTAAAGTGTTCCTTTACCGACTTCCCTGTTGTCTGTAGCCCGGGGAAGAGGTTATATGTAGATCCCTGCAATTGGTTCCCCTTCCTCCTCCACCTTCCACCTTTTTCTTATGATGCATGATCTTCAGGTAGGGATGGAGCTTCCTTTCTGAATAAGTATTATTAAAAGTTTTTTTTTTTTTTTTTTTGGCATCACTGCTACGGTGGTGGAAGTAGGAGGCCCAGCCCCACTGCTGGGATTGAACCTCCGTCCCAGTGGGCCGCAGTCCCACGCACAACCACTACGCCACTGGGGCTCAGCCCTATTAAAAGTTTTAAATCTATATAAATCAATAATTTAGGTGGTGTGATCTGAAAAGCCAACATATATATATGTATATATAACTGTCCTTTTTCAATAGTGTATTAAATTCTATACCATTGGCTAAATTAATTACATGATCAATAAAGTTACCTTATGCCCTAGGGGGATAATTTATAATAGTCTATCATAAAATAATAATGATGTCTCTAAAGTGAACCAGAGACAAACATAAATCATAGGTATGTGAATGGATTTGGGTGTCCTACTTAATTGTATCCCTAATCTAAGAAAAATTAGTTCTGATCGCATGGTCCCACCCTCATGAAGCGCTCATTGAAGATACAGGTGCGGTAGCTCAGGGTGATGAAGAAACCAGATGGCGTTCAGGTAATAGAGAGAATAGTGCCTCGGGTCTTAAAGACATATGTGGCTTCAATCAAGCAGCCCTTAAGTGAGGCAGTGACTAAGTCCACATGGAAGAAGCACACTGGCCTATGTGATCCAAGGATTATAAACAATAAGATCCATATCCTAAAGAAGGAAATGAATCAGTGCTTTAATTCTGAACAGCCGGCTGAGCCCTGGTGGCGTAGTGGTTGTGTGCAGGACTGCAGCCCACAGGGTTGACAGTTTAAATCCAGCAGCAACTCTCCAGGAGCAAGGCTGCCCTTCCTACTCTCACCAGGGCAGTGATGCCACACACACACACAAAAAATTTTTTTTGAACAGCCACTTCGCAGAAAGCTATGGGTGACAATGGAAGCCGAAAGTCCATTTGTAGTGTCTTCATGTGGTTTAAGCCTCCAGTGAATCTTTTTGTCTATGGATCTGAATGGCCTTAGAATCAGACAGAAAGAATTTGGAAGGTGTTTATGGGATATGTCAATAGGCTAAAATGTAACACCTTACCATTTGACTTCCCTTTTGACCCATTTTGAAGTTGCTTCGGTTTTTAGAATTTTCTGCTTACCTTTCAATTGAGGTCTTTCTGTTTTGTCATCGTCGTTTGTTTCTTGTTTGCATTTTGTATGATTTTATGTACCAGGAAAGCTAAGTCTATAGGGGCAGTCACTGGATTAATAGTTACCTAGGTGCAGGCAGGGAAGGTTGAGTGAGGCCATGTGGTGTAAGTGTTGGTTTGCGTCTGTAACCAGAGGCAGGGGATTTGCTTGAGAACAAACAGAAGCAGTCCTCGTCTGCACACACTGCAGTAGAACAGATGCGAGCCTGGCTGGCAGCACATGGCACAGAGCGGTGGTTCTCAACCTTCCTCATGCCACAATCCTTCAATACAGGTCCTCATGTGGTGACTCGCTCCCGATCGTAGCATTATTTTTGATTTACTTTTTTTTTTTAGGCATCACTGCCCTCAGGTGGTGGGAGTAGGAGGCCCAGCCTTTGCTCCTGGGAGCCGGAATTGAACCTCCATCCCAGTGGGCCGCAGTCCCGCGCACAACCACTACGCCACCGGGGCTCAGCCCCATAGCATTATTTTTGTTGCTACTTTATATCTATAGTTTTGTTACTGTGATGAAGTGGATGGGCCACGACCCACAGGTTGAGAACCGTTGGCATAGAGGGATCTTAGCCGTCCTAATGGAGATGACGGCTGGGGAAACTGAGTCATTGAACCTCGGGCCTACTGAACAAGCCACCTGGCCACAGCCCTCAGTCTCGTGTGAGGAGCCAAGGGGTAGCAATCTGTGGATGCCATCTGGGTGTACCTAACAAGTTGCCACAGATTCTAAATGGTAAATAGAAAAGTAAAAGTATGATTGTTAGAGATGACAAAATAGAGGAGAGGTTGGCACTGTTTTGTCATCTATGCAACTAATTTCCCATAGTTTTCCCAACAGGAGCTCAAGGTAGTTAAATAAAAGTGTTCTCCTCCACTCTGTCTGGCAGTTGTAGTGAGTTGTGGGGCATGGGGCATGAGGATGACATTTTATGGGGTTACACATTCACACCCTCGATGGAGGGAAGCTGAAGCACAGATGATCCCCTTTTGCTTGAGGTTGGGATGTTTTATCAGAAATTTTGGTAACACATTTACTCCCCTAATTGTGCTTGCCAAAATGTAGGATATATGAAAAAAAAATGTAGGATATATGCCAACATGTAGTCAATACTGGTATTTTTCTTATTTATTTGAATTTTCTTTAATAAATTATTTTTTTTGGGGGGGGACATCACTACCTCTGGTGGTCATGGGCGCTATCCAGTGCCGCTCCTGAGAGCCACCACTGGATTTGAACCGCCAAGCCCGCGGGCTGCAGTTCCGCACTCAACCACTTATGCCACCAGGGCTCAGCCCTATTTTTAAAAATTTTTTGGCATCACTGCCCTCTGGTGGGAGTGGGAGGCCCAACCTTGCTTCTGGAGAGCTGCTACTGGATTTGAACCGCCAAGCCAGTGGGCCACAGTCCCGCACTCAATTGAGTCCCATCATGCCACTGGGGCTCAGCCCAATCAATTTTTTTTTTTAGGCATCACTGCCCTCAGGTGGTGGGAGTAGGAAGCCCAGCCTTTGTTCCTGGGAGCTGGAATTGAACCTCCAACCCAGTGGGCCGCAGTCCCGCGTAAAATCACTACGCCACCGGGGCTCAGCCCCAATCAATTATTTATTTATTTTTTTGGCATCACTGCTCTCAGTGGTGGGAGTAGGAGGCCCAGCCCCACTGCTGGAATTGAACCTCCGTCCCAGTGGGCCGCAGTCCTGCGCACAACCACTATGCCACCGGGGCTCAGCCCCCAATCAATTATTTTTTATGATTAAAGACAGTATGTCAACGACAACAGAAACTCGATCTGGGTAATTTATACTGTAACAATGAAGAGTCGCTTATATGTAGACACCACAGCAAACTTGTAGGGAAGATTAGTAATGCATTACTCTGCAAAAACGCATATCTTGAGGGAACAAACTTTCAAAACACAGAAGCTTTCTTATGAGACTTTCATTTAACAACACCGTACAGTCAAATTAAAAAAAAAGTCATTTAATCACACCAAACGAAGACTTCTAATGCTCCAGTAATGTTTATGCCAGTTCACAATCCTCTCTGCCCCATCAGGGTTATCTGGATGATCCGGCGGGGAGAAGGATCCAGGACCATCGCACAGCTAACTGCGCCACGGAGTCCCCAAGGATGTCACCTCCTGCTGTAGGTGTGAGTTGCTGGCCTTCCCGCTGTGCCTCCAGCTCCTGGGAAGTTATTGAGTTCCAAACTCTCTGCCGTCAAGCTGAAGGTAATCCAGAGGGACCCTAGTGAACGGAGGAGGTTGGGTTTCTGGGGCTTTAAGTCTTTACAGGAGCAGAAAGCCTCCTCGTTTCTCATGGCGAGTAGTTTCCAACAACGGACTTTCCTTCCGAAGCCCTAGAGGAACCACTAAACCTGGAACAGGGGTGGGGGGTGGGGGGAACCGCCGTGCCCCTAGCTACAAAGACCATAATATCAAGTGCTATGGCTTGAGTGCCCTTCTGCAAAGTTGTGACTTCACCCCCAACAACAGAGTTCTTACTGCTAACCGAGAGATAGCTACACGGTGCTTCAGGGCGCTGCTAATATACTTGAGAGGAAACTGACTGGAACTTCAGTGGCCATCTAGTGGGGCTGTCAATGACATTTGGATTAAACCAATTCATTACTGGGCAAAGGATGGTCCCAGGCCTAGGGACCTAGGTCCCAACTAGTTAGGTTCTGATCCACTGTGACAATATACAATATGCCCTCTCAATATTTTCAAGTGCCCCTGGAGAGAACTATCACTCTAACCCATCACTGAAGTCCAGAGAGGTAATTTGCCCACAGTTGGAACTTGCCCACAGCTGGAATACTAGTTCTGTTAAAAAAAAAAAATGGATATACAGAACTTTTCTTTTGTGGCTAAAACTTCAGTGGGAGAGAGTATGAGAACTAGGGTGTAACTGTAACTCTCTGAAGGTAGCCAAATACCTTGTCATCTAATTAGTGACTCACACAAATGGATGAACGATATGCTCACTGTCTCTACCTAGTACTAGGCAGCAAAACCACAGTCAAGGGGATGGACTTGGCGGAATCAGCGGGGAAAGAAGACCCTGTTGAGCTTGACTCTAGTCTGGCAAAGAGGCATGAGAGGTTTAGACTAAGTGGGAGCCCCCCTCCCACCCTGCGCACCCCTCCATTTCCCGCGAGGGGGGCGAGGCAGGGTACGCCAGCCTTGCTGAAGATGCGTGAGCAGGTCCAACCCACTGTACATTTTGAACAATAAAATTTTATTAGCTCAAAAAATAAATACTTTTCTGGGAGCTTTTCCATCGCTAATCATAATCTCCACATCCATCCATTGTGTCAAGCACATTTGCACATAGTCTGCCATCATGGTTTTCAAAGCATGAAACTAAGAATCTTATTAGCTAGCAGCCTAATACGAAACCATTATACCGCCAAACTCCAAAAAAATCAAGCCCGCTGCCACTGAGTCAATGCTGACCCACAGTGACCAACCAACCAGCTGTGTGTTTCTGAGACTCTAATCATTGACAGGAGCAGAAAGCCCCGTCTTTCTCCGACAGAGTTGCTGGTGGATTTGAACTGCCAACCATGCAGGTCACAGTTCAACACCTAACCACGACACCACCAGAGCTCCACATCTACATAGACATGCACAAGTGTTCAAATTGTGATGGTCTCTTCCCACACATAAAATCAAACTGAAAATCACCTAGCATTAACTCGTTTTCATTTCAGAAGCCTTTTAAAGGCTTATGTCTACATCCAGAAACTGAGCATTCCAAAGAGACTTCTCCCATTTGCACAGGGCTGGGAAACATTCCTCATTCACAATCACAGTGGAAAAGGAAGCTATTTTTATTTACATATATTATTTTATTAAAAACTTTTATGGGGGGGCTCTTACATCTCATATCACAATCCATACGTTCATCCAGGGTGTCAACCACATCTGCACACATGCTGCCATCATCATGTTCAAAGCATACTCTTCCCACGGGAGCCCCCTGAGATCAGCTCCCCATTTAGATGAAGCCATTTTACAACAGCAGATACTCACGGGACTTCTCCGCAGCCTGGAGCAGGCGGCCTGGCCCAGGGGCCTCACAAAGGCGCCGCCGAAGCCAGCAGCCCTACCGAGGCTTTGTGAACAGACAAGGAGGGCCCACGAGGGAGCAGGCCAGGCCCCTCTCGGTCATTTACATGTCAATGGTCAAACTCCAGGCTCCTGACACTCCGGCCCAGCACTCGGAGCGGGCAGATCCTGGGTTTTGTTCTCCGTGCACATAGGAGCCTGGAATCTGCCAGCTGCCAGCTCCCATTTGGCAAACTCATTATGAAGGATTTGTCACCCTCTTCAGAGTGTGAGGCTAGGTAAATACATTAGTAGTCCAGCAGGGAGGCTTTGCAAATTACCCGATGACACCACACGGGGAGGGATGAATGCATGAGATAAGACCTAAGGACAGAGTCTGAATCACCAAGGAACTACGAGGTGAATAAAATGATTTAAGAGGAATACATGGCTCCTCCATCCACTTTACCAACTATGGTGTCCCCTTACTGCTTTTTCCTGATACCATGTCCAATGTCAATGAGACAATGTCTCCCAGGAGCATTCTGGCTTCAGGGACCGGGTTGTCCCTCTCTGTGCCATAGGCCCCTACAAGAGGGGACTCCAGAGAATCAGGGCCCCTTAGCCAGCCATGAAAACTCCAAATTCAGGTCCCAGAGCCAGGTAGGCGGGACACCTGACTGGGCCCAACCGAGGCCAGGTGGGCTTCATTCAGCCAGTATGTTTAACCACGTCTCCCAGCAGAAGGCCCCAAACATGGGGATTTCCAGACCGCCTGATCTTAAGCTGCTTCTCTGCTTTCTGCTTGGCCGTACCTTGGTCTCTCTCTTGTCTGGTCTTGGTACAAGAGACTGCATTTTTAGGGGCAGTGCCTCCATTTTACCTCTCGAGAGAGGTCACTCCTGCTAATCCCTCCCTGTGCCTAATCGCAAATTCCTGAAACCCTTTGTACTTGGAATCAAGGTGCTTGTCTGTTTCTAAAAGATATGCCTTCCCATCCTCCTGCGACTTTTAGATAGATTTAACGACCATCTCCCTTATGAAACCCAGCTGTGTGCACATCTCCCTTCATTTGAAGATTAACACCTGCGCTGGTCAAGGGGGTATAAAAACTTTTCCTTTTGTTCCCTTGGCACGGCTTCATCAACTCAATATCCTGAGTTGCTGAACCTGCCCACAAGCTTCCTGAATAAAGCCTGCCTTAAAACTTCCAATTGGGTCTCGGTTCTGTTTCGCATCCAAATAAACTTTCTCTTTCTCTCTCTCTCTCTCACGTCTAATGTGTAAAACCCGAAGCTTCTTCTGTCCTTTATTTTAAAACCCCACTTGGATCACAAAGCCGGCTTCGGCATGAATTCTTTCTCTTATGTGGCCGAGTACTGAGGGATTTCCCACCTGAGAAACCTAATTGTACTTCTTCCCAGAGAGGCTTGTTCTTTGACCATCCATTGCATAAGGCTGGGTGTTTGGCTCTTTACAGGGCCCTGGGGAAAGTGTTGGACCAGTCACTCCGTCAGAGAGAGCTGTCTGCTCCTTAGAGATTTACCACCTCCGGACCCCAGAGCTAGTTCTGCTCTGTCCTCTCGCTGTGAGTCGCAACTGACTAGAAGTCAGCCAGGAAGGAGTGGGTATCCACGCAGCTGCACACAACCATCAGGAAAAATACAGCCTTAGGACAAAGATGCGGGGTTCGCGGACAGCAGGTGACCTGTGAGCAATTGAACAGCCAGAGGAGTGGGCACTAGAAGGTGAAAGTTCAAGGAATCCTGTCCTATCAGGAAGAGATTATTTGGGAAAGGGAGCAGGATGGGAGGGCAGCCGTCTTCTGGGATACTTGAAGAACTGCTAGTATAAAGGGTCGATTTATTCTGGGGGCTCTGACAACCGAATCTAGGATTAATGGTACAATGGAAACAGCATCTGCAAAAGCTCTTGCTGGAATCATTACGCCACCTACAAGAGAGGACTGATTCACAGAGCCCCTGCCCCTTCTGGGTGCAGAGACCAGAGGGGCTTCC
>PVJH01031430.1:0-23814 GCA_004026705.1 Nesogale talazaci
CACTTTTTCTAGGCAAACCGTAAGTTCACTTCCGTGTTTTAGCGACATTGTACAGCTGCCATTGAGGGTTTCCCTGCTCATTAGTGTTTTCAGGAAACCGAGCAGCGGCTGGTGTTTTAAACCCTAATTGGATAGTTTTCTCGCTAAGATTAAAACCCTCTAATTAAACGGAGATCCGAGTTTTTTGAGTGTCATAAACCAAAGGTTGGGTAACAGCTTATGGTCATTTTTAGCCTTGTGTGCAGGAGGCTCAAGATTGGCATTTTCTTTTAAACCCTAATGTGTGGCAAGATGCAGTCAACCAGATTTACTCCTTTACCACCTGATTCTCCCAATCGCCAATATTAGCTTCCTAGGTCTGGAATTCTGCGGGATTCCTACCATTAGACTCCTACCAGACTCCCCCCCTTACACTCAACGTGGCTTTGGAAATGCTGCTAGTCCATAGTCCCAATGAACCATCCTTGGCTCGACCACCACCTCTTGCATACTGTTTCCATACCACTCTTAAGGTATACATAAAGCTGCTGGACACCCCTGCTTGGATACTTGGATGTACAACTCTGGGAACTCAGTTCTCCATCCACGACAACCCATGTAATCCAACTGAATTTCAAGCAGCCCAAGTCCACTATAGGCTTTCGAAAATGCACCTCTCAAAATTTTATTTACATCAGGGAGTAGCAATTGCCCTGCGGGACATTGCCTCCCAGCACGGGCACTGGAAGGCAAACACCTGAATAAGGAATAAGTCTCTGAGGATATTTTAATGAACCCCCCCCCTCCCCCCCCCGAGTTACACACATGCAATGGTGGGGAAGGAGAACATTCTTGACTGGGAACCAAGTGTGGTTGAGGAGTGAGCAGAGGGGTGGGAGCAGGTTACTAAGGTCATATAAAGCCACCCAGAAAAAATGCAGATGGAATTGAAAGCGTCCTTAGAAAGTAGGGCAAATTCTTTTTCACTTTTTAAAGGGTTCACGCTGACGCTGTCTGTGGTGCCACCTGCACATTACCAGGCAGTAAGAACTAGAACCTTTAGGAGTTACCTGTTCCAGAATGGTAATGCTGGAGTGTTTCTCAAGGGACTCAGGTTTATTTTCAAAGGTAGAATCATGTTTTTGATGATTGGACAAAAGGTATGAGAATCCGTTTTGATTTTAATGTAAAGCATTCATAACAAGATTCAGCATGAGCCTAGGGATGTTGAGGGTCTAGAAATGATTAGGAGCAACTTGAATGATGGAATTTAAAACCAGGGCTGAATGATAACCTGGAAGAACCAAAAAGGATATTGTTCCATCAGGTGGACTGCGTTCATGCTCTCCCAATATTTAAGTTCAAAAAAAAATTATGTAGAATCTATCCCTTTCCCGTCATCCCAGATGCTTTTATTATAATCTCACAGTTTACATCTTTGTGCCTGCCCATGCTTCTTACTCTTCTACATACCGTAATCACCTTGTATTTTAATGGCAACTTTATTTGGGAACCCAGCCACATCCCAACTGGAATAGCATAATACCTACAATGTGACCAAAAACAACTTAGCATGAAATGCAAGTATAAAGCCCTGCAATACTGTAGCCCTTACCTGTTTCTCCAGCCGACTTGAAACCTGCCCTCCCAGGCACGGGAGATTGGACCATGGGACAAGCTCTAGCCAACTCCTCTTTATCATTGTCAGGTTTACTATTGATGTGCAGGTCTTGGGTTCAACTATCCCTTTAATCAAGTGCTTCTTGTCATTTTAAACTATTTTGCACTCTATCAACCATCTTGCTATTTTCAACAATATCTTTGAGTGGGAAACAATATCCAGCAGAAGTGTGGAGGGGACTGAAACATTAAGTATACAGAATGAGGCAAGTCTATCAAGGGCATCGGCTGTTAACATGACTTAGATCTAATGTTTGTTAAAACATTCACAAGCTTTCATACTTTTGCAGAATCCTAAATATAAAAGGTAGGAGAAGGTAGGAGAGAAGCCTTAAACTACACTTAAAAGTTTCATTTTTCGAAAACCCACCTGCTTCCCCAACTCTTAAGAGGTATAAAATGGACAAGGGCAATACTGACTCTAACCTAGTTGGCAATAAATACACATACACATTGTAGCATGTAAATCAGTTTCAAATTGGATATTGATAATTAGAGTAGTATCAGATTTTCCTAATTAGACATATTCTTGAAAAACCTGTACATGTCCAAAATCCCTCAGACATTGAGGAGGCCAATGCCTCAACCATTTACTAAGTTTTATGAGTAAGTTATTGACTGAGCATCTCAGGAGTCTGAGAAAAGTCTCCCATGCAAACAATTGCATGTATAAGGAGACAAAATAATTGCAGACTAACTAACTAGAAACATTTTAAGGTTTTTTTGTTTGTTTTAATATCAAGATACATTGGAATGGGGGGGACATACCCCCAAAACTATATTCTAAAAACAAGCCCCAAAACTGTATTTTTCAAGATTTGAAAATAAAACTGCACTGACCTAAGATAAATCAGTAATATTCTAGAATAAGAGGTTTAAAAAAGAACTCTCAATACATATATTACCCATGTGAGATGATTGATATTGCACATTTATAAAAGTATTTAGTATGTCATCTTACTACAAGAAGCTGCGGTCAATCATTTCCTTGCAGTGATTCTGCTACAATATGCAACTGACCAAACAGGGGCTCTCCCCGGCTAGGACAAGCATCCACATGTTATACAGGACACCAGGACTCGGGTTTTGCGGAGATAAAAATTCTCTGCTCCACAGTGAGGCACTTCTTTAAAAATATGATCGTCAGAATCAAGACATAAAAGCTTTACATTTAGACTGTGATTGAAAGATCACCACCACCATCAAAAAAAGATATTTTAAAAAGAACACTTTTTAAAAATGCACACAGCAATAATTCTAAACATTTACACTCTCACATCTTCAGTAATGCACATAACCTCGAAGGCCTTTCTTCCCCATGGGAACTGATGCATAAAGAACATCACTATATGAAGATTTACTTACTTTAAATTTTGGAATATTAAAGGTATTGAAATTATCTACAAAGATAGCAAACTTAGTTTTATGTAGGCTTGCAAGCACACCACCATTTGGAAAATTACCCAGTAAACCTCATGTGTCATCCATTCCTAAAATCTAACTGACATATGGTTGTGGTACATCCCAGGCAGATGTCACGTATAGCCCACAAGCGGAGAAGCTAATGAAACAATTGGCACATCAGTAACCACATAACCTTTCCAATATATGATGTACCACAACCACACGGGAAAAATCAGGAATGATTTTATTTTAAAATGAAACACTGAAAAGATTCCCCACTCCCCTAACAACTTTTAAATGTGAACTATTCAACAGTCTATTTTAGCAGTGTACAAAATTAGCAAAAAAAAAAAAAAAAAAACCTCCAGCTTACTGAGTATCTGAGAATAGCATTGTCTTTAGAAGTAACTGAAAAGGGAAAGTTATCCCATGCTCAGGGATCGGAAGACTTCACATTTTGAAAATGTCAAAGAAACCAAAAGCAATTGATATAATACAAACCTGATCCAAATCTCAATAACATTCTTTAATGAAATGGCAAGACTCATGTCCAGCTTTATATGGAAAGGAGACTTGGAATTAATAAAGCACATATTGAAGAACAAAGTAGGAGACCTACACTTCCTTCCTGATCCAAGAATTTACTAATTATACAGCCACAGTAATCTAAACAGTCTAGTATTAGTTCAAAGACGGACGCAAAAAAACAAGGCAACAGAATTAAAAGCCCCACGGGAAATCCATCCATTGTGGGTAGCTTAACTTCAAACACAAGATTCTTAGTCTATTCAATGGGGGAGAAAAACAGAAACAACCTCAAAAATGAATGAGAAATCTAAATGTTAAAGTGAAAACTATTGTGAAAAATAAAAGTTCCTAGAAGATAATATAAGACCGAATCTAGGGGAACCTCATTACAGCATAATCTTATCAAACAAAACTAAAAATGCACAAATGAAAGACAGGCAAATTAACACATTGCGGACAGATCCCAAGTTTACTTGTGTTTATGGTTTAAGAAAAAAAAAACTAACAGCTGAAACATTTGGGTAAGTTGGTAAAAAAAAAAAAAAAATCTGGTGGTTGAATGCTGGACTGCGGCCCGGGGGCTTGGCGGTTCAAATCCAGCGGCGACTTCAGGAGCAGCACTGGGTAGCCCCCACTACCACCGAGGGCAGTGATGTCCCCCCTCCAACCCCCCAAAATCTGGTCTTTAATGTGCTAAGATAACTAGATTCTCCTGAAAAGTAAATACTTAAGCTCATCAGAAGAGGCTGGCAGAGTAAAAAGAGAAGCTACAAGCTGGGCAAGTCTTTGGTGATGACATAGCCAATTAAGTCTTTTTCTTTTTTTTTTTTTTTTGGGGGGGGGAATTAAGTCTTAATTCATTAACTACACAGAAAAATTAAATAAAAACACGAAACAAATCCAATCAACACATAGACAAAGGTCACCAAAGGTAAGGTGTGCAAACAAATACATGAAACTGTGTTCACAACCACTAGCCCAGAGAAAGGCAGATCAACACTCGCATGAGATACCATCTCCCCCCTACAACAAATGGCAGTGAAGCTGTGGGGACTCTGAGACTGACATTGCTGGCGGGGTCCTAAAATCATACAATCACTACAAAAAGCAGGATGAAGCTTCATCAAAAGCAATAAATAGAACTATCTTATGATCTAGCAAGCCCACTCCTAAGTATATATCCTAGAAATATAAGTGACATGAATAGAAATCTGCGCATCTATGTTCAATGCATCTTACTTCAAAATAGCAAAAATATAGAAGCAATAGAACTGGTCCAACAACAGATGAATGGATAAACAAACTATGGTACATACATATAGTGGAATATCACACATTATATAGAAGGATGAGCTAATGAAACCCATCATGGATGATTCTATAAGACATTATACTGAATGAACTAAGTCAAACACAATTGACAAAGATTGCGTGGTCCCACAATTCTAAAATAGTCAAAAACAGATACGCATAGAGAAACATTCTTTGAAGGCTACCAGTGATGGAAAGGAGGGGAATTCCCTTACTCCAGAGCATCCCCTACACCCTACAATGATAGGAAAGGCAATAAACATTGAAGTTAACACAGCTTAACCAAAGTAACAACTCATGAAGTACTCAACAAATGGGACAATTTTGACAAATGCTCTAGCGCGAGGGCGCGTGTGCACACACACATGCACACGCGCACAATTTTTCAACAGCAAAAAATGTTAAATGTGTGATTGTTTAGGTTGGTAGACATGAAAACAAAGGAAGGCATATTCGAGTAAATGCACTGCATGTATAGGCATATGTACACACACATTTGTGCTACATATACGAATAAGGGGGCTTCAAAATGAGAAGCTACAACCTGGAAACAAAATGGAATGGAAAGACTGGCATTTTCCCACCAACTTTGGAAGGTGTATATCCACATATATACTGTATATACTTGTGTGTATACCAAGTTTTTCAGCTCATTTTTAATGCAGTTTACTGTGGTAAAATTAGATGACTCAGCTAATATTCAGGTTGGCTTATACTCAAAATATATATGGTAGCCACCAACCAGGAGGGCAAAATCATGGACGCTTCTTAGCACATATTCATAGAATTCAAGTTTACTGGATGAGAAAGTTTGGGTCCACAGTCTTGAGGTGCAACTTAGTCAAGTGGCACAATCCAAGTTCATAAAGATACTTCTATATCCTAGTTTGATGAGACATGCTGGGGGTCTTAAAAGCATACAAGCCCTAAGAAAATATTCTCTCTACTCATCTGGAGCAAGAGACAATGAAGGCTAGAAAAGCTTAAAGAAAAAAACAGGGCGCAAGACTAGTGACCTAACCCTCTTCTACCCTGACAATTAGATGGTGTCTGGCTACCACTACACTTGTTTCAACTAGACACGAGAAGGTCCCAGAGAATGGGAAATGTGAAACAAAACTCAAACTGAACCAAGACTAGAGGAAACCCAAGTCTATCATCCTAAGATAACTGAACACAGCTAACGCTGTGTTTGTGGGCCAACACTGACTTATTAAGGAAGGTGTCATCCATGTGTATGTAGTGTGCATCCTTAAAGAATAAAACACATATAACCAAATTGTCGACTGTTTCTCAAAAGCAGCTGAAAGAAGGAATGGGGAAAAAAAGAGGAATGCTGACACATTGTGAAAATGCTAACAAACAGCATGATCTGTACAAAATTGCTAAATGAGAACCTAATTTGTTACTCTTTCACACAAAATACAAAAGATATTTAAAGTAAGCTAAGCAAAAATCCTTAGCTAATGGCTGGAAATAAAATTTTTATACAGAAAATACCACTTTCTAAGTAGCCTTTCCTTTGTCGATGGGATTTATTCTCCATGAAGTCAAAGTGGGATCCTAAAAAAGCAGCAGTAAGTTCAGTACTGGCAGGCACACCGTACTGGTGCTCAAACTGCTAGTCCAAGTTTCAACATAGTGCAGTAATTTACCACTGAACTATCCATCACCATCAACCCTGGGACTCAATGCACCTAAGGAAAGAAGTCACCACTTTCAATAGAAATGCCTCCATAAAAAAGAATTCAATTGAGGGTTAAACCATAGAGAAGATGTAAACACAAGTACTACAGAAAGAGCTAGTGGAGAAGCATAAAATTTGTAACAAAAATGCTTGGGAGTAATCCACTTAAGCTGCTAGCTGGTTCAACATCAGTGTTTCCAAGATACAACTTTTATAAACATGTTTTATTTGTTTTTACCATCAGAACGTGAAACTACTGACTTGTCATTTCCCTAAAATAGGGAATCAATCTAAAACACATACTGGTGCTTTCCAAAAGATAGCAATTTAAAAGGGTGGTAGCAGCAGCAGGCATTTGATAACTTTTACTCTTAAAAACCTTCAGACTGCAGGAAAGACATGTGACCAAAAGTGTTATGATTAGCCATTAGATTTTCATCAGTACCTGTAGCAATTTAGGTGACAATACAGCAAGATCCAAGTATTAGTGACAGACAATGTACATGTTGTAAGGAATGATTTGAAGTACCAATCCTTACAAAAGTCATTGTCAACCAAACTGTTAAGTGTTCAAAAGCTATCGAAATACTTCACATTAAATACAGAAGCGGCCATCCATATTATATCCCTTATTTGTTGCATATTTGTCAGAAAGTGCCAATCAAAGCCTAATTTTGCCTGTTGGCTTTGTCTTATACATTATCAGCTATTAAAAAGCAATTTACATGTTTCTGTTTTCTAACCACAGTCATTTGACCAGATGAACAGTGCCATGTGGAAGCTGGTAGCCAGCCTCACATGGGTGAGTAAGGGACCATGCATAATTTAGTATGCATCTAAATGTCGAGTGCTCCAATTAAACTGGAAAAGTTCCGTCCATCTTCCGTTCCTGGGAAATATTTTAGTTTTGCCAATTACCACTAAACACCACCGGGGCTGTCTTGTAGACTTTATCCAATGTCAAAAGTCAATCTTACATTTTCCAAGTCACTTCAAATTATGGAGATAGTATCACCCTGTAAGGTGTATGCTTTGCTCCTAAGCAAGGTGAGGAATCTGAGTATCATGTGCAAGGCTCAAGATGACGCTTAGGACAGAACATGCAGATTAAGAATCATTTCCTTCCACATCCAGGTAATATAAAGCTGACAATTGTAGTTCTGCCTTTATGGGATGAAAACAGTCCCTTTACAATAGTTTCCTGAAAGGGAGAACAAATAGATAATAACTCTTCTGGTAACGTTATGGTACAGTGGCCAGTGTGTTTTTGGCGATTAAACATAATCCTGTGAATCAGATTAATTCACTTGCTGAGTGTTCATTTGCGGCATCCCTCTGTTGGGTCTTGGGGGCCCTCCACGACCTAGAAGACAAAAATGGCATTTGGTTTTTCTTTCAAATATTACTTGTTTTGCCTTCAAGCAGATTTTCATCTGAAGTCAAGCAGCATGTGGGGCAGCTTGTCACCACATTATTAGGTTTAAGAGGTCAATTCTTCAGTGTCAAGTTTCACCTGTCTTGGTAAGTTGTCATGCGTAAATCTGCTCATGTTCTCTACTAAAAGAAGAGTAGAACTAATGGAGTATTCCACCAGTACTCATTCATTCATTCATTCAACAAGTATTTATTGAGTGCCCACTACGTGACAGGCACTATCATCAGGCGTTGGGAATAGATACAGCAGTGAAGACATACAAGGTACCTGCTCTCGTGGAGCTCACAGTCTAGTGTACACTCTAAGCATACAATTCAGTGATAACATCATACTACCAAAATTAATAAAAGCACCAGAATGAAAACAGACCTTGTTCTCTAAATTATCAAAAAGAAACTACATAACATTCAAAATCATATCATGATCTTGTAACAGATAAAATAACTTTACATGCTGTCAAAACAGATTTTTAGCTGTTAACTCAAAGTTCATAGAATATGCTACAAAATGGGAAAGAACATAACCTACAGTCACATGCAAATATCCTTTGATATGTCAAGTCATAATTCCCAAGTGATCCATTAAAAAAAAAACGCACCTTTTGCTGTTTAATTTCTGCTAGCATTCAAATCAAAGTCCTTTGTAATTCCTCTTTAATATACATTTTATACACATGGCCATTGCCTAGAGAAGTCTTGTTCAATATTTAATTGCCCTAAAATCGGAGAACCATCTAGAACTTTGGATTATGAAATGCTAGCTCACTTGTTAATTGTGTTCATTAATTTCCCACCCAAATAGGAAGTAACTTTTCTACTTTTTTTTTTTCAACTCTATTTTTTTTTGGCATCACTGCTCTCCGGTGGTGGAACTTTTCTACTTTAAAAGGACAACAAAGCAGAAAGCTCTTCAGGACTAAGTAATTTATGTCTGGTCCAATTAAACTGGTTAAGAAGTGAAGAATTTTGTTTACAAGTCAAAATAAATTGTTATGTCATTTGGTCCAAAAAGGCAATCAAGTTTCTATTTGTTCTATCACTTCTAAATGGTTCTCCAAATATAACTACACCTCAACTGGCCATTAAAGGGTTTCTGGCCCCAAAATATAATATGCATGTTTCAAAAATGAAAGAGGAATAATAAATTTATATAAATGTTCAATCTCATTCCAAAAATGTCTTACAAAAATGTTTCATTAAGTACTTCCTAAAAACATTTAGCAGGTTTTTGACCTGAAAAATAATTTCTAGTTGGAAAAACACTTTTTCTGACAAGGAGAAAATGTTCTAGTTTTCAAGACAATTTATATATTAACAGGGAAAGTCATTCAAAAAATTAAAATTTGGGTTCAAAATTAAATTTTAGAAACAGAGCATTTCATTTTAACCCTCGCAACAAGTCTGGAAAGGATAAATGTATTCCTAATATGTAACCTACATGCAGACTATGAACAGTTCTTCCAAGGCCAGAACAGACGCTCCAGTTAGGAGCTAGGATCACCACCACAAAATATTACCTCGTGGGGCTCCCCGTGGTCCACTCTGCCCAGAGCCTCGCTTGAAATTCTGCTGATATCCATCCTAAAAAACAAACTAGTTAGTATTGAAAAGAAAATGTCACTTTTTTGGAAAGTTTACCCATCTACCTCTATTTTCAGCGTTAACACTTGCACATTACATTGTACCTTATTCTTCCAGAGGTTTCAGTGTATCACTGCTAAAAGTTATTCTTTTTTAAAAAAAACACCAATTTTTAACAAAGTGATGAGTATTAAGTGCTAAGAAAAATAAAAGCCAATTTTTTTTCTTATAACAAAACACCATGGACAAAGGCACAAAGTTAATCTCCAGTTACTTAAATTATTACACAGAAGCATCTTACAACACCAGTCTTTGTTCATGAATGTATGTAAAATGCCTTTTAGACCATGTACTTACCCGCTGATAGCCAGAGTAGTCCCGTGGTGCACTAAATTGAGACTGCGTATAACCACTGTTTGGCGTGTTAGAGAATGAAGGACGGTAGCCATCATATCCTCCTTAAATACAGGACAAAAGAAGTAAATTGTACCTTCACAAATATTTTTTTCTTAAATTAAGAAGAGAAATGAAAACATTTTAAAGTCATGCTAGTTATTCAGACTAACTTTTAATTTCCTACCCTGAGTATTTTACTCTGTATATTTCTATTACACTAAAATGTCTTAAGAACGAGACATTCTTTTAAGCCCAAATGGTCAACAATTGCTATAAAAGCAATAAAAGAATGTAAAGGGGCAGGGAAACTAGATTAATGCAAACAAAATAACCCTAACAGATATGGGTTCACACACACACACACACACAAAAAGACGAGAGCTGTTGCTGAACAACTTGTATAATAAAAGCAGTTCTTGTGAACTATGTAAAAAACCTCAAAGAAGACACACCAAAGTATTATTCTCCCAAAGCCCCAGCTCTTCTTCCCTCCACCTTTCCACCATTAAACTTGGATTACCTCTAAATCCATTAGCAGGGCCCCGGTAGCCATTCATCAAGCCTCGAGCACCACGGGCGCCTCCACGCGATACACCACGGCTATTGTAGTAAGGCTGACTGCTCCGTGGGAATCCAGGATTCTGCTGGGGAGGCTGTTGATGGTTGCCAGTCACTTGATGGGGCTGGTCCTGGGAACCATGGTAAGTGCCGACCACTATAGAATAGGACAACAAAGCAAATATACAGTTCACTATCATCTGTTTGCTCTCCTAAACTTTCAGCAGTGTTACTAAGACGATCAATTTATGGCATTAGATGCATCCTCATCTTTTGCTCCCAGAGCAGCTGGTAGGTTTGAATGGCTGGTAGTGTCATTAAGGGCATCCCCAAGGTTTGATTTAAGGAAGAAAATGATTACTTGACAGTGATGTTAGGTGCAAATGGTCCACTAGTTAAAAACAAGAAACTGCAAATGCATTACTATCATGTAGATCCCTTCGGGTTTTCAAGACTGTATAGCTTTTGGGAGCAGAGAGGGACTTCTTTCAGAACTGCTGATGGATTTGAACTGCTGAGCTTATGGTGAGGAGCCCAACCAGGAAACCCCTGCCCTCCCCTAAAAGATTAAGTTAAAGAGGGATACACAGTAATTTACACCTAAGCTAATAAACCAAAGGCCTATGAGTAATTTTGCACTCTGCTTAAAGAAGCAAACCTGTACCTGGAGCATTCGTTCAGCATCACAACTAGGAGGAGCCTAGTTGTATCTCAGGAGCCATGATTAGGCTTTTAAATAAAAAGTTGACAGTTCAAACATGCCCAATGACTTCTAGATAAAGGAGCTAGTAACCTACTTCCTCAAAGTTCACTAAATGGTGCCTAACTAGTTAAGTTCCTTACTTTTTTTTTTTTTTTTTTTAAATGTTTAACACTGGTTAAAACCAGTTAGGGCAAACCACGCATTTAAACTTGGCGGCCTAACCTCAGTTTTGTACAAACAACCATACAAGGTCACAATTGTCCCTTATGCAGCTCGGACGCCGAAGAAACCAAATTCAAAAGCAGGATGTAGCTGCCAGAGGGTTTCATTTGCGCCTTTTTTGACACCGCATCCACTAGTTTCCCAAAGTGGACGGGCAACACAAAGGCGGGAGTACCTTACTTTTACATGAGGCACTTGCCCCCACATTTTTCAAGAGACCCTACAAGAATTCAAATGGCTCACATTTGAATGTAATGACCATTTTGCGCTGTTCGAGGGTTTCTACTCTTAGTGGTAAAAGCTCTTTTTCTTCTTTAAACCTTCCTTGGTACTTAAATGAAATATATTAAAACCATTCTCTTCCATAGATAGTTCTGGTAGCATATTCAGTCAATCACACAAAGGTAAATCAGTAAAAGTTTGTATAATCTACAACTACTAATGCACAAATCCATTTCAAAGCTATTGAAATGCTAAGTATAGTTAATTCTGAAATCAGTTAAATGGCACAGTATTGCTCGACACACTTAAAGAAAAGATTCTAGAAGGTACACACTACCATGTGCAGCCTCCCCCCATCCATAATGGTCGAGTTCTAGAAATTACAGTCTTTCCAAAAGTCAATACTTAGGTACACATCTGGTCTTATTCGAATTTTCATAAATCAAAGGAAAAGGCGGGGGAAAATACCCCAAAACAGAGTTAACTTCCTATGCGAGGTAAAGAGGGGTCCAAATAAAAGAACAGTAATAACCATAGTAATCTCTAGCCAGGGGTGCAACCTTCTCTCCACCATATTTGGATGGGTATATTAAATTTGCAATGACTTCTGAGAATCTTTACCTGAACTATATTACATCTCAAAAAACGAACCTCTTTAGGTGCATACAATATTCTTCTGCAGTGAAAATGCTAGAGAACACCGAGAAAGGGATAATGGTGTCTTTCTTGACAAATTACTTAATGGATTAATTATTCACAAAACAAGCCATTTCTAAAAAAACACCCTTTACATATTCCTCAAATTTTTAATTACAAGCAAAGAACAAATATATGCAGCATGATGGAAGAAGAGACATCTAATGAATGACTCCTGCATAAAGAACAAACGGAGCTACAGTAAAAATCAAAGGAGACCAGATAGAAGGCAATATTGCCCAACTGAGACAGACGGCTGCTTGGGTTATGGTGAAGCAGAAAATTTTATATATTACCTGGTTCCAGTACTTCAGGAGCCAATTCAGAAAAAATGTTTGAGAGCAAAACAATTAAGACAAATGACATTACAGGAATCACTTTTAAATTTGTCATATCACCTATAAAAATGCACATGCACACACACAATAAATAGCAAGCATGTGAGCAACACAAGAATTAAAAACCCCAAGAAAATTTTTGTACAAAACAATGATACCCTGGAAGGAGTCAAAGAAAAAAGAACCTAAAATTTTTCATTCTGACACTGAGCACAACTGCTAAGTTACCAAATAATGGCTAATGCAACCTCCTTTGTATTTAGTATTGACTAGTACAGGAATACGCAATTTAGTTCTCAAAAGTATGCACCAATGGTCCAGGTTCATCAAGAAATTAAATCACAAAAAAATCTGTATTTTTCAAAAAGAACTTAATCAAATTAAAAATGTGATGTCAGCAGAATCACTAGTTTGTGACATTCCAGTTAAATCCGTAGGAATAAAAAAAAAATCAAGCCATCTTATCTCTTAGAAATCTAACATTACTTTGACATATATAGTAACGAGCCAAATTATATTCTTTCTTGGCAATAAGGATTCTGTTTCAACCATTGAACCAAATGCAACTACCATGAAATTTTTGCTCGTTTTTCTGCTTAGTTTAACAAGCACCAACCCAACTCCTGTTACTACCTTCATTTGCTACTACATATTGTTAGCAGCAGTAACTAATTAGCCAAACTTTACCTAAACTCAAATAAATACCACTAGTATATAATGAACTAAAACTCAAAAAAACTCATTGCCATCGAGTTGACACCAACCCACTGCAGCTCAACAAGATAGGGTGGAATGATCTCTGTGAGTTTCTGAAACTGAAACTGATGTGAGAAAGCCTGACTTTCTCCCTCTGAGCAGCTGGTAGCTTTAAACACAGCACAATGTGCAACTCACCACCAGGGCTCTAATTAATGAACCAAGGGTATTAGAAAAAGGACTCAAACCTAGGCTGCATAAAAGCCTCATGTAATAACTATAAACGTAATTGAACACCAAATAAACAATGAACAAGTCAATACCCTTTTACTAAAAGCTAAAATAAGGAACTTCAATAGTACACCGGTAACTCAAATGTCCAACTGTTCCTGCCAATACTACTATGCAAATTAGGCAAGAAAACAGCACTACTTCTCTCACCTGTTTGAAGCTGTTCTTGCTGAAGCTCTGTCTGTTCTACTTGATGAGGTTGATTGGAAAAGCTCTGGTTATAACTGGCCTGGTACTGATTTTGCTGCTTTAAAGTTTCTGGTTCATTAACAGGAGGTACTGGGGCATTCATATTAAACACCTGGAAATAATGACAGTTACCAATTAGTTATTCCCTTTATATTAACAACGTCTGTGTTTTGAAAATGGCAGATGTTAAGGGCAGCTTTATTACAACTATAAAGAACAGTACAAAAATTCCAAATTCAACATCTCACACATAAATTTCTCTCTCAACTAACACACTTCAATGTGAGAAAAATCCACTGATAGTGCAAGCTCTGTATCAACTAGGTTGAGCTGAACTCAGTAGTAGTCTAGCACTTAAATGCTCTCCCATGATGTGTTCTAGTAGAATTTTTTTAATCATTTTATTGGGGTTCATACAACTCTTATCAAAATCCATATCTAAGTCCATTGTAAGCCAAGCACATTTGTACATGTTGCCATTTTCATTCTCAAAACATTTGCTTTCTACTGAAGCACTTGGTATTAGCTCATTTCCCCCTCCCTCCCCACTCTTCCCTCCCTCACGAACCCTTGATACTTTATAAATTATTTTGTCATAATGTACACTGTCCGATGTCCCTTCACCCACCTCTCTGCTGTCCATACCCCAGGAAGGTTATATGCAGATCCTTATAATTGGCTCCCCCTTGCTACCCCACCTTCCCAGTATCGCCATGCATAGCACTGGTCCTCAAGGGATCATCTGTCCTGGATTCCAATGGTTTCAATTCCTATTTGTACCAGTGTACGTCCTCTGACCATAGAATGGATCATGATGGGGGAGAGGTGTCCTAGTATAATTTAATCAACTCCATAATGAGATCTGCTGTGAGCAGTCAAACACTTATTCAGGTCAGGCATGCCATTTCCTAGGGGTGTAGCATAACCCATATGTTAAATCGAACTGTGGAGTCACATCACTCTTGCTGGTCTGGATCCTTCATCAATACTGGTAGCTGAGGGCTGAGCCCCGGTGGCATAGTGGTTGTGCGCGGGACTGCGGCCCACTGGGATGGACGTTCAATTCCAGCTCCACAGGAACAAAGGCTGGGCCTCCTACTTCCACCACCTGAGGGCAGTGATGTCCCCCACCAAAAAAATACTGGTAGCTATCAGACCTGCCACCATTTTGTCAGATCCAGCAGTTGCATGAGGAGGAAAGGCCTCGCTCTAGCTTACCATCAGACTCACAGACGTTGATATCCATTTTTCAGTGAACTTTTCTTCATATGAATGAAAGTTTTTCTAGAGAACCTAGCCTAACACACATACACACCATCCAGCATTTAACAAGAGTATGACATAAAGGATGCAGACATTTTTTTTTTGGCCCTCAGACATTTTTAAATAATTAAGAAAACCAAAAGCACGCAATGGATTTAGCAATGTTATTCTGTGCTGCTGACCAATCCTTAAAAACGGGTCTGACCTGCACAGGTCTTATTTTCTTCTTATCTTCCCCCGTGACTAGTTTTGGTTGACAAGTAAACTTTCTAGTAAATTGAACATTATAGTAAAAAGTAATCTTTTACAGATCTTGTGCTTATTTCACCATGTTTAGTTAAACACCGCATGACACTATGGGACCTAAACAAAGCACTAATAGTGATGCTGGGAAGTGTTCCCAAGAAGCAAATTTATAACATTACAAGAAAAAACAAGGTTGCCATGTACTTTCTAGAGGTTTGCAGCTGTGGTAGTCTCCCATTTCAAGATAAATCAACCTAGCATAAAGACCATCATAAAAAGGAAAAGGATAGGGCTGAGCCCGGTGGCGTAGTGGTTGTGCGCGGGACTGCGGCCCACTGGGATGGAGGTTCAATTCCAGCTCCATGGAGCAAAGGCTGGGCCTCCTACTCCCACCACCTGAGGGCAGTGATTGCCCCCCCCCCAAAAAAAAAAGGATATTCATGAAAGCACTACTCAAGTTAACGCCAATAGGCAGGAAAACTGTGTACTTTGGGGTAACATCCATATGGCAAATTCCCTCTTTAAATGGGAGCATGATGCATTACATGTAACATACGAAAATCTAATAATCAACTAAGTTGGTAGGAAGGTGTCTAGTCAACAGTAAAGTGCCAATAACTAGACTTTGGAAGAATCAAGCTATGTAGATTTAAGATATGACTGCATGAGTGGTTTAGAGTAAACTGTGAATGTGACCATTCTAAACGGTGTATGTAAGCAATTGCAATTTCACTACCACTTACTCTTTAAACGGAGCTGACACTCAAAGTCGTACTTTATTTAATCCTATGAATGTTCATCTGAGCAATTTCTCTAAATCTACAACTTATGACAGTTGTGTTCTACATTGTTCCATGTTGTTTCCTAGAAATTCTGCAATTTAAAGATGCTTATTGAAGAACTGGGAGTTAAAATAACTAAATGTCTAAATTATACATCGAAATACTCTAGATAAAATTAAGCAAGTATGATGAAATGGTAATGATCGTTAAATCTAAGTCAATAAAGATGCAAAACGGGATGCATCTTAAGTCGATGTCACTGAAATGTGCATGTAAGCAATAATGAATTGACAAATGTTTTGCTGCACTGTTTACCACAGTAAGAGGAGAAAAAAACAAGAACTTAAGTACATAACTTCTTAATAATTGGATATCTCTCTGGAATCTTCACTAGTCATGTTCCATGAAATATATCCAAGCTAAATTTAAGAGTAGATGAAGAAGTTCAGGACAAAGACTTTTTTGTCAGTTTGAGAATCACTATGATGTACTAAAATGCACTAGGGACATTTCTATTTACTAAATTTATTGGCTTACCGTCTGCATGGACTGGAATGGAGCTGCATTCACATTGATTCCACTGCTGTGTAAAGGTTTGCTTGTCCCAGCCTGGAATACCTGAGGCTGGGATGCAGCAGGAAGGGATGATGAAGCGGTAGTCTGGTCTGTATTTAAAGAGATTGTTGCCTAAACAAAGTGAAAATAGAAGCAACTTAGTTGTAAATTATATTTAGTCAAGGTCACAAAGTCCCAAGTAAAAATTATTTAAAAGAAACTATTTGAAAGCAAAATGTTATTAGTACATGAATTAGGGAAAAAATAAGTAAGAGTTACTAAATTAATGGTAATTTACGAGCCTCATCCTGTATATAGGACCTGGTAACAGAACTTGCCTGAATCTGGTCAATTGGTTCCTTTTGCGGCCGCTGCTCTGTAGCATGAGAAGGCTGGTACAAGGGCTGAGATGATGTGTATCCTTCACTTGTGGAAGAAACCAAAGGAACCTAGACAGAAGAAAAGAAATCAATGCTATTTCTGACATCAACTTAAAAAATATAAACTGGTTCTGCTGGGTAATCTCCACCAAAATGCTTTCTTAAATTTCTTCTGAAATTTTCAGTTTGTTATTTACGTTTCTTGCTCATAATCATTAAAACCCAAGGATTAAGGAGAAAAATGTGAAGTCAATCATCAAAAGAAAAATGAGAACAAACACATGGACCAGAAAGCTGAGAGTTCCCTCATCAAGATACTTATAAAAGACTTAGTAATCAAATTTATAACTGGGGCCCTCATATACTAAGAATGACCTAAAAAATGGGTTTAAAAAAGTCTGGAAACATATATATGACTGTTACCTGTGTAGCTTCTGGTTGTACAGGAACTTGATTAGGTTGAGCAAGTCTAGATTCAGAATGAACTAAAGAATTGAAAAAAGGTTACACACATCATTATTTTTTAAAAGTTAAATGCCATCTACTTTGTTGATAAAGCCATAATATATATTAGAAGAATCATGAAAATAAATTGGAAAGTGTAATAGTTTTCAAGTGAATTCTTTGGTTTATTGGGGTGTGATTAGTCACTCTTAACAAATGCTTTTTGTGCAAGGGTAAAGTAAAAAGCAAAAATGTACTTATGAAGAATAAAGGTGACCAGACAAGAACAAATGTCAATGTAATCCAAGACAAAAACATTGTAGAGCAGAAAATAAAAGTAGAATTACTCTTGCTCAAGACATGCTCAACTTTAAATGTTCCCACAGGAAATGATTTAAAATGAAAGTATACTCTTATAAAAAGCCTACACAATTCTGTCTGCAGCTTTATTGACATTTTCCACCAGGCTCAACCAAATAACTAAGTTAAACAATCAAACTACAGGTTTTTACGTTCTATTTTAAAATCTGGTGTACTCAGCATTATTTAAATTATTGAATGGTATTAGGATATTTCAGTGCTGCATGTGCTGACTGAGCAAAAACCACCTTTGCCTCTTTCCTTTGGTTCCTATCCCCAATCCTTTCTGAGGATGGCACTTTCTCTCATGACTTCCACCTCTCTCCCTCTCTGCCCTGGTCTCTCTCCACTTCTGGAGTTGTCACGTTCCCTCGCTCTTTTAGTTCCAATTCCACTTCTTCTTCCTGGTCTCTCCCTCTCCAAAAGACCCTCCGGTGCTTTCTGGAGATGGCCTACTTTGGACTGTGAGAACGTTATACTGTATCAAAAGTTTTACAAACACTCAAGTTTATTCTGACTTGTGAAAAAAAATCAAAAAGCCTATTTCTCCTCTTGGAGCTCAGAAAATATACACTATTAACGTTCTAGATTCTTACTTTGTGGCCTAACGTTTGGTAAGACTTTCAATTCTTTTTTTTGGGGGGGGGCGGGGGGCTTGGGGGGGGGGCGGTGTTTGGGGCATCACTGCCCTCTGTTGGTGGGTGTAGGAGGCCCAGCCTTGCTGCTGGATTTGAACCTCCAACCCAGTGGGCCGCAGTCCTGCGCACAACCACTACGCCACAGGGGCTCAGCCGACTTTCAATTCTTATTAGAGATATAACAGAAAATGAGTTCCTTTTATTAAAATTCCAACTTTTTATTCAGTAACCTCTTCTATGGCACCTAAATGCTATGAAACATTAAATGTGACTCTACATAGCTTCCCTTTTAAGACATTAATGTTGCCACACACTGGAGATTTAGTTGATGCTGAGTTTCATTTTTACTAAGACTCAAAAGTTCTCTACGAAAGCTCCACGCATCCTCTAGACTTCTCGCCGAAAGTCAATTTAGATTCATACAGAGTAGAACTCTCTATAGAGTAGAAAGCCCCATCTTTCTCTCTTGGAGCTTGAAGGGCATTACAGCCCAATGTGTAACCACTCCTCAGCCAAGCCTCCTCGTCCTTAAGAGCAGTGGGTTCTCAACCTTCCTCACGGGGCGACCCTTTCACACAGTTGTTTCTCACGTGGTGGTGACCCCAAGCATACAACTATTTTCGTTGCTATTTCATCACTGTAATGTTGCTACTGTTATAAATCGGACGACGCCTGTGAAAGGGTCATTCGACCGCCTTGGGGTTCCTGACCCACAGGTTGAGAATCGCTGCTGTCAAGAGATGCTCAATTACTCTTACTTCTACGTTAATTTTGACATTTACGAAACAGGTCAAACATCTCTAATGGTTAAGAAGTAAAAACAGAAAACATGGTAAATACGGGGCTGAGAAGCAGGGAAAAAGAGACACTACAAGGGAACACGAGACAGGCTACTAATGTGTTGGATAGGGCTTGTAAAGGTTCATTAAGTTGAATAATTTGTTAATAGAAGCTATGCACTTGTATAAATGTTTAGATACTTCCATATTTCATTAAAAAATAAAATATACATTTATTCTAGAAAGCGCAACATGGTGTTTTCTACATAAAAATTAAATAAGCATTTTTTTTCTTTCTTTTTTTTTTTTAATTTTAGGCATCACTGCCCTCAGGTGGTGGGAGTAGGAGGCCCAGCCTTTGCTCATGGGAGCCGGAATCGAACCTCCATCCCAGTGGGCCGCAGTCCCGCGCACAACCACTACGCCACCGAGGCTCAGCCCTAAATAAGCATTTAATGGAAACATTTTTTTAAATTTTATCAACTTTATACAAGACAATTGGCCATATGAAAAAGTACCATTACTAACCGGGAGGACAAACAAGCTGGGGCATGTCCATGTTTTGTGTAGGATTCATGGGCTGTGCAGATACAATGGCAGGGTCAAGTGTCTGGTTTTCAAAATCCAACATAGAGTCCTATAAATTAAGACATGAAAAAATTAAGTTAACTATTAATTCTTAAACCTTCTGTTACCATCTTTAACAAATATTGTACGTACCTGAATGAAATTATAGGGTCCCTGCATTTGCGCCATCAGGTCTTGTACTCGCTGTCTTCTCACGAGGGGATCTGCCTGAGCCACTGGAGTCAGAGAGTGGGGCTCTGGTACGGAAGGAGATGCAGCCTGTGGTTGCTGTTGGAGTGAATTTACTACCTGAAGTGAAAGAAGGCATATTTTCTAGTACAAGTAACATGATCAAAGGCAACCGTTTCAATCATTAACTGGAAACAAGAGTTAACCAGTCCTGGTGGTTTAGCAGCTGTCACTCAAATCCAGCAACCACTTGGTCAGAGAGAAGATCATTCACCAATAAACCATGCAAATGAAAACCAAAGAAAATTTTTTTGGGGGGGAGGGGGGGCATCACTGGTCTCCGGTGGTGGGAGTGTAGGAGCCCAGCCCCACTACTAGAATTGAACCTCCTCCCAGTGGGCCGCAGTCCCGCGCACAACCACTACGCCACCGGGGCTCAGCCCAGAAATTTTTTTAAAAAGAAAGAAAACCAAAGAAATGCATTATAAAGGGGGCTAATGAACTAAAGATAAAAAACTGAAAAAAGGTAATGCCCAGTAGAAGAAACAAAAACCAAAGTCTGGTAACCAAATAGTCTATGGGTAAAAGAGTCCAAGAAGACATTCTCCAGTCCCTGTGAATCTACTTGCCTATCCCCGACAAGCTGGTTGCACCAAAGACTATACAGGGTCTTAATAGCACAGTCCAATGGCAAGAACAGATAAATCATGTATTTCTATAAACAAATGAACCAATAATTTTGGTAAAAAACATTTTTAGTCTAATCAGTTGTGATTTTATTAATTATCCATAGGAATACGTCACCTTTTCAATATAAACCTCAACTTTACAAAACAAAAAACTAGAGCATGCTTACCTCAACTGTTTCAACTGTCCACTCATCCACTTGCTCTTTATCACCACTGCTGAACTGTGTTTCAGCCATAAATTGTCTATTTACATACTGCAAAGCAAGGTAAATGTTTAAGAATGCTGTATGAAAAGGGACAAAGCAGGGGAGAAAAAACATACCCCCAAACTGAGTCCACACCATGGAGACAACTCTGTCTCACAGAGGAAGCCTATTGAGCAGGGTAGAACTGTCCTACAGGTTTCTAAGATTTTAAACAACTCATTGCAGGAACAGAAAACTTAATCACTTTCCCACAGAATGAAAAGTAGTTTCAAAGGGCTATGTGGTTTGTAACCTCACTAGTAACCCAGTGCACCATCAAGGCACCTATAAAGGGTAACGTAGCATTAAATTAGCAACATACCTCTGTTGATTCAACTTCATTTTGTTCAGTGTATTCCTCTGCTGGCTCAGGTTCTAAGGTAAAATACAGCACAGAAGTGTAAGCAAAGTTTTTATTTTATTTATTTATTTTTGGGGGGGCATCACTGCCCTCTGGTGGTCGTGGGAGCTAAGTAAAGTTTGTTTTTTGTTTTTTTTTGCTAAGTAAAGTTTTTAAAGTTGAAAATTCAATGTAACGAATTTACAAAGAGCTAACTGTAAATTTTATTATGCTGACCTGACAGTAGTATAGTTAGGAGAGAGATCCTTTGTATTTACTTGGGAATAAATTATTTTCAACAGTAATTTTGCAACAGATAAATGCAAAGGAAGAGTTACTAAGTTAAAACCTCTTCCCAGTATGTCAAGTGAACATATAGATTAAAATATTACAAATTAAAAGCAGTAAAGAGGACTAAAAAGGACTAACGTTGATGTACAACTTAACTATTATCTGATTGTCTTATCTAACTTTCTATTTTTAAAAGTGCTTACCACGTCCCAGGTACTATTGACACTGTTAATCATGAGAAAGCAGAGTTTATCCTGAGACATAGAGAGATTTCTACCCAAATTTGCAGAGCTTGTAGGTACTGGAATCAAGACTTGAATCCAAGCAGTTTGATGAGAACCCACTATTTTACCCCATTATAAAATTTATGTTCCACAAATGAAATGCTCCACCGCAGCTAGGACTTTTTTCATCAACGTGGGAATACGGTAATATAAATGTACTCAAGAAAATGCCAATATCTATGTTCACACGATGAGAGGTGAAGATCCCTTGTTGCTCCCCCCGAAAACAAATACATTGGCAAGGCAAGCAGGAAGTGCATGTCAGTCAAACATCTACTTGGAAGTCTGACAACAAACAACTGGCCTCCATGAATACTCAAAGACTAGGAAAAAAATACTAATTTTTTACGAAGACATCAAGTCCTGAGAAAGAATCTTTGTGAAAGTTCTTATTATCTTATCATGCTTAAAATTTCTTTTAAAACCTGAGTATACATATGCAATAACTACAACTACAGCTTAAACTTAAGGCAAGAAGAGTAAAACCAGGCTTCTAAACCCACCGGCTTCAGCTCCCTGATCTTCAGCTGGGGGGGCGGAGACCGCCTCCTCCTCCTCACATAGCCCATTCTGGTGGTTGTGAGTACTATCAAAGTAGTTGGACTGAAAAACCCGCTCAACAATCTCCTTTAGAGCTTTATCTAAAAAAAAGGATGAGTTGTGTTAGTTTAAAACAGACTCAACATTCTACCCAAAGCAAAACAAATTTATTTACAGGAATAGAAAGCCTTTTCTTCCCTCACATTCACAACAGTAATCAACTATTTTAACTATTTTGCACATTAATGGTGTACATCTAGTAACAAATTTCAAAATTTGAGGCGAAAGTAATGTTGGCTGATGACTGAGGCTAAGTGCCAACAGAGTGCGCTCTGACTCAATAATTTGGCAATGATGTAATGATGTAATATGGCAGCTACGTAATATGGTTTACACAAATAATATACATACATGTGGTAAAGAAACACTAAAAGGAAACACTAAACCAAAATGTAAACAATAGATGAATTTCTATACTATTTTAATTTTAGCTAACATTATTACAAATTAAGATTCTTAGTTAAAAAGTCGAAATACCAATGATACTCACAGGTTGTTCCACATACAGATTTTTCCTTCCCCTCCAGCAGGTCCCATAGGTGAACAGAGGCATGCTCATACTGCTCATTCAATCTTATAAAAATAATCATAAGTATCTTTTTAGTTGTCAACTTAAAACTAGACTTAGAAATTTATATTATCAAATATGCCTATACCTTAAGTTCATGTCTCGCTCAGGGTCCACTAACTTGTAGAAATCATCCAACAATGTCAATTCCTCTTCAGATAGTATCGGCACACCATTCAAACCTTGCTTCAAGTCAGTTCGTATTTCCTCATCTCCCAATTTGTCTAAAACATACTGTAGCTCAAGCACAGTTTTTAAACGTTTCTGCTCTGCTTCTTCTCGCATAAGCTGCTCCCGCCGTGCCGTCTTCTTTATGGTTTTCTGAATCTTCAGGAAAAAAATTCGGGGGGAAAAAAGAACATGAACACAAGGCACAGAAGTTTTAGAAAACAGCTTTATGTTCAATTTCAAATACAGCATTACTAAATAAGACAAACTTCAACAAGTTAGGTATGGTCTTAATAGATTAGTCCCAAATTACAAAAAGGATGAGCCATTTTATGCAGTTGTTAAAGTCAGATCACATCACTCCCTTGGCAATACTACTAATGAAAGGTTAACAATGAAATCAAATTTTTGGTCTTGCTTCAAAATAACGATAGTAGACACGGAGTATGGATACGTGTCGAGATGACATGACTGTGAGGTATGGTACATGGAAGGAGTTCATTAGATTCTT
>PVJH01031431.1:0-23760 GCA_004026705.1 Nesogale talazaci
GTTTTGTGAGTCCTCACCCATTCCTGCTGCTGTTACTGCAAAAAATTATTTTCCTGGAGTGTAAGTACCTTGAACTCTGGTCCTGAGGAGCAATCTACTCTGTCGGGCATTTTGAGGAGCATGTGATATATGTATATATTTTGTTTTGGTAAAAGACACATATTGTAAAATTTACTTTTTAAACCATTTACTACAATCACGCTTCAAAAGAATTAAACATACCCACAATTTTATATATTTATCAACTCTATGTAGTTTCCAAACTTTTTCATCATCTCCATTAGATGCCCCATATCAACTCAATTAAATACCCTCAGTTCCTGAAAAGCACCAAACTACTTTCTTTTGTTCTGGATTTGCCTGCATTGAGTATTTCACAAAAATGGAATTATTCAATATGTGGTATCTTTTGCCTGGCTTTTGTTGTTAACCATGTTTTCCAGGTTCATCTGTTCGTAGAATGTATCACTCCTTCATCTCTCTTTATGACTCAACCAAATTCCCTTGTGTATTGTTACTAGGTGCCCTTGAGTTCTGACTGAGCACTGCATTATCCTCACAGTTGCTGTTATCTTTTTTTAATTATTGTTATCTTCAGCCCATTGGTGCAGACTTGTGTCCATCCATTTTATGGAGACTCTTCCTCTTTTATGTTGATCCTCGGCTGAGCCCCGGTGGCGTAGTGGTTGTGCGCAGGACTGCGGCCCACTGGGACAGAGGTTCAATTCCAGCAGTGGGGCTGGGGCCTCCTACTCCCACCACCGGAGAGCAGTGATGCCAAAAAAAAAAAAAAATCACAAGATATGTTGATCCTCTTATTTTAGCAAATATGATGTCATTTTCTAGCGACAAATTTTTTCGGACATGTCCCAGCTTAAATGACCCTTTGTGAAGAAGCCAATGCCTTCAAGTCTATCCCAAGCCGTAGTGACCCTTTAGCGTGGGTAAAACTACCTCAAGGGTCTCCCAGGCCATCAGCATGACAGAAGCATATTGCAAGGTTTTTCCTTCTATGAGCGGCTGGTGGATTCAAACTTTTGGATTTTAAGTTTGCAGCTTTTGGTTTGGCCTTTATCCTCCCAAGACTGCAAGTACTGTACTAGGCACTATATACCATTTTATATCCTTTAGTCAATCCTGGGGGTGGGGGGTGTGGGGGAGCAGAATTGTGGACTAGATCCTCAGCTGCTTGCCACCAATAAGGGGAAATAGGAGGCTGCTAACCCCTGGGAAGGGTTCAAGTCTCGCAAACCCACAATAGCAATTCTCCCCTGTCTCACAGAGTTGCTGAGGTGGGATTGTCTTGATGACAGTAAGAAAGTTGCCAAGCACAGTCAGGCAGAACAATGTATTCGGGACATACACCATTATTTACAGACAAACAAAGCAGCAACCCAAAGCCCCACCATTGTCAAATCTGTTCCAACTCACAGTAAGTCTTCAGGGTCAAGCTAACTTGCCCCCAATGGTTTCTCAAGCCATAGTCTGTAAGGAAGCTGATGAGCACATCTTTTTCCTAGAGAATGGCCCTGGGTCCCCATTGTTGACATTATGGTTAGCAGCTGAGAGTTTAATCACTGTGCTGCTAGGACTCCTGGTGATGTATGTAAAGGTTGTTTTATTACAGAAAAAAGTTTTAGTGGTTGAAAAAAGCAATCAAGCCAATAAGAACTTGGTGGCTCAACCGTTAGAGTCCAGCTACTAGTGGAAGCTTAGCTGTCCATATCCACCCAACAGCTCTGTGAGGGAATGCGTCAGCTATACTGTGTCAGTAAGGACAGAAGACAGAATTCATTCAAGGTCATCCAACAAAAGTACCCCAATAAAGGATATCAGTTTATTAAAAGGAAAATCCAAATGATAAAATATTGTTTGTTACTAAAATAAACGTTATTATGGATTCTGAATAAAATTAACAAAATTATATACAATACAAAATCTAGATTAGCATACTCAAACTCACTGCCATCAAGTGGATTTGAACTTGTAGTGACTCAATAAAACAGAGCACAACTACCCCTGGGGGCTTCTGAGACTGTAACTCTTTGCGGGAGTAGAAAGCCTCCTCTCCTGAAGAACAGCTGGGGTTTTGAACTGCTGATCGTGTGGTTAACTGATCATCACATTACCCACTTCACCGCCAGAGCTCTTTAGGTTACAATGCAAAATAATATTACTAATATGATCTAAATTTTATAATGTATATTTTTAAATACACACGCTATGTACACAGAGATCTATTAAAAAGGGTCATATAGTTTTGTGTCACAGAACAATTTTATAATTCCCTCTTTAAGCTTGTGTGCATTTTTTAATCTCAGAAAAATGCTTATGATTCTTTTTTCTAACCTAGTGAATTTCAACACATCTATTTGTGTAATTAATGATTTCCTCTGCTCCTAAATTATAGCATCTATGTGGACAAGAATCATAATTGTCTCATTCTATATCACTGTCTCTCTGTCCTTAACCCCTGGAACAGTCTGTGGGATCTATTAAACTCTCAACGAATATTTGCTCCAAAACATTGTTGAATTGATTAGTATACCTCTTCAATTTAATATTGATCATCAAAGCACTTATCCTACACTCTAGCATAAGGCATAGACCTCAATCTGTATGTAAAAAGCAAGTGGAAAACAACGTATTGTTAAATAAAAAAATAAAAAATATTAAAAATGGTGAAGCTTTAAAATCAGAGTGGTGCATACTAAAATCTACCAATATGGGTGCATTAACAATATGTAGTGAGTCTCTTGGGAGCCTACATGTTTAAATACTTGGCTGCTCACCAAAAAGTTGGTGTATTTCATCCTCTGAGAAACTCCTCAAGAATAAAAGTCTGGTAATCTACTTGTAAGAAAACAGTCACTAAAAACCCTCTGGGGCAGTTATATTCTGGCACACAGGAGTCGGTCCAAGTTGGAATGGTCTTAACACCAATGAGTAGCAAGGTTAAGTGTTTAAACTTTAAACACTTAAACTTTAACAACTTTAAAGTCAAGTTTTGGTGAAATGAGACTTTGAACAAGTGCATTTTGGTGGCAGGCTCAGGGTGGAGTTACTCTGCTGGTTAAGAAGGGAGACCTGCTTATTATAATGCAGCCATGGCAGAGGCTCCAGGAGGTCAGAGGACAGAGCACAGAGTTGGGAGGCTGAAAACCCGGTAGGCAGGGTAGAGATCTGAGACCAATTGCATTTTCGGTATTTTGCATGTCTCAGGTTTGCCTTCCATCCCTGCTCAGGAAAGTCAGCCTTTGATGCATTCGGTAGAAGAGTCCCAGGCAACTATTATGACAATAGGATTAATGATGCTGAACGACATACTTTTCTTATGACACAGGGTGATATTTTCTGGGTTTGAATCATTATTAAAAACATCTCAGTGAAATCTTTGAACTAGATAATGTCCATGCTTGCTTATGTTTATTTTAAGTAAATGAAATGTGACAGAATTGTTTATAGTATAAGTGAAGTAATATTCAGGCTTGTTAATAAGTTTCATAACCACCACTATTAAAAAGTTTAGAGCTCATGTATAAAAATGACTATTTTTACAATAAGACATGGATTTTGAGGCATTAAAATACTATTTTCAAGAATAATCAGTAATCAATTGCTTAATTAATAAATAACTTTCTAAATTGTGTAGCCTTCACTTGCTAGAATCACTTATGCAAATGAAACATTAATGTCAAATTAGAGCAGTTCTATAAGTAGTTATGAATAATTTGATAGATTATTAAAGGTCTTTTGTAATATTTTGAATCACTCTTTCTACAGTGAAAAGACAACAATTATCAGAGTATTTGCATTTTACTTTAGTTAACAAGAGGACTATTTTAAAATCAATTGCTTTTTCTGTTGTCTTTCTCTAAGAATTTGTGGCCTATCTCTTATTTTCTTGCCTTGTTTCTTTGAAAAATAGTTTTATTGACATATAATTCATGTATCACTTAATTCAATGGCCTAAATACACAACCAATCAATTTTTGAACATTTTCTTCATTCTTATACCTATTATTAGCTACCCATTACCCTCCAATCTTCCCTGCCATAGCCTTGAGGAACTATTAATCTAATTATTGTCTGCAGATTTACCACTCCTGGATTTCATATGAATAAAATCCTTCTCTGTGGAACGGACACCTTACTTAGATGGCTGCTTGTTTTAAGACAGCCTTTAAGATGCAAGATCACAGGTGAGCAGCCCTCTATTTCAACTTAAATCTAAATACATCTCAGTTTTTTTAATCTACAACAGATATGTTTAAGGTGAAGTCTGATCTTCAAATCACACACCTTTGATGTGGTTCCTAAAGAATGGTATATACCTTAAAAAGACAAAACTTGAAATTCAAGTAACCTATAGCAAGTGGCCAAGATTATTGAGGTCTGAAACAAAAACCTTGCTCAAAATGCATGATTTGCAAGATAATGCTCCAACTAGGAGTCTATAAGAGTAATGTTAAGTGTTTTCCCCAAGGACAGGCTGCAACTTTATGTGTGACACACCACTAGAAGTGAAATCACCTTCTTAGAAGCAGGTACGTCCTCTCCTCTTTGGGTCATGAATTCCCATTGAAATTTCACCAATAAAGGAGTGTTTCTTAATTTAGGATGATCCTGGGAGAATTTTGTCAGTTTGTCATAATGTGGTAGCTAGTGTGTTGCTGGGATGCTGGAAGCTACATCACTGGTATTTCAAATGCCAGCTAAGTCACCCAAAGTGAAAAGGTTTCATCAGAGCTTCCAGACTTGTATGAACAGACTAGACAGACAGAATAGCTTGTCCACTTCAGAGGAAATATCCACTGAATACCTTCTGGATAAGCCTCAAAATATTGTCAGATTCTGCAAATCTCATTAGTAGAAGCAAAACCTTGTCAGAGATAGTGCCAGAAAATGAGTTCCTCAGGCTAGAAGGCACTCAAAATATGACAAAGAAAGATAACCTTCTCAAAATAAAGTCAACCCCACTGATATGGAAGGAAGAAAGCCTTCTGGACCTTCATTTGGTGATGGATCCAACTCAAAATGAGAAGAAATCACTGCAAGCATCAATCAATAAATAGAACTTAGAAAGTACAAAGTATAACCATCATAAAATTTGAAGTTTTCAAAAATGAATTGAAGCACACAGAGATCAATATGTTAGGCATTAATGAGCTTAAATGAATGGATATTGGCCATTTTGAATTAGAAAATCATAAGGTTTGTTATACCAGAATGACAGACTCAAGAAGAATGCCTTTGCATTCATCATCATAAAGTACATTTCAAGACCTACCTTGAACTGCAATACTGTCTGTGATAGAATAATTTAATATCCACATACAAGGAGATAGAGAGAATAGAACTATTATTCAAATCTATACATCAACCTCAACAGCTAGTGAAGATGAAATTGAAAAATTCTCCTATAATATTTAGTTGAAATGAATCAAACATGAAATTAAGTTGCACTGATAATTATTTGCATTTGGAATGAAGAAGTAGGAAGCAAAAAGGAAGGAACACTATTTGGAGAAAATAGTCCAGATGACAGAAATGAAACTGCAGATCACATGACAGAATTTTGCAAGGCCAATGATTTCTTTATCAGAAATACTTTTTTCAACAACACAAAGGATATTGTTGAAAACTACCCACTGGAACTTATCCAGACGGAATACACAGAAATCACATGGACTACATTTGAGGGAAGAGACCATGGAGAAGCTTAATATCATCAGTTAAAATCAGGCCAGGGATCAACTGTGAAGCATGCTATAATATGTAAGTTCAGAGTGAGAGCCAAAATATGATCTTTACTATATTCCACCCAAATTTTGAAAACTTCTCAAGAAGAGATTTGATGCATTAAGCACGAATGATAGATCTGATGAACTGTGAGATAACTTCAAATATATCACACATGAAGAAATAAACCTTCCATTATCCCCCAAACAAACTTACAGCCATTGAATCACTACAAATTTATAGATACTGTTCAGGCAGGGTAGAATGTCCTTTGATTAAACAATGTCATTGACTTATGTTGTTAACCTGTACATAAGAATTTTTTTTTTGTGGCATCACTGCCCTGGTGGGAGTAGGAAACCCAGCTTTGCTCCTGGAGAGCTTCTGCTGGATTTGAACTGTCAAACCTGTGTACTGCAGTCCCGCACACAACCACTGCACCAACAGGGCTCAGCCTATCCCATGTATTTCAGTCTAAAAATCTTTCATGTATGTTTCTTTTTCAATAGTACTTCAAATTTTATACCTTTGCTGGAAATTGTTTCTCAATGAACTGAGTTTCCAATACTGTAACTATGTACAGAAACAGGAAGTCCCATCTTTCTCTTATGGAGTAGCTGATGGGTTCGTGTGCTGACCTTGTAGTTAGCAGCCCAATATTTAGCCACTACCACCAGGACTGAAAAAGCAAAAGGCCATTAAAAGATAGGAAAGAAAAAAAAAATCAAAACAGATGTCATAAGAGACTTTGAACCTTGCTCTTAATCATAGACTAGCTAAGGTAAATAGAAGAAATGATGAAATGGGAAGGCTGAACTGAAAATTTCAAAAGGCAATTGGAGAGGACAAAGTCAAATATAATGAAATGTGCAATGACTAGAGTTAGAAAACCAAAAACAAGAACATGCTCACCATATCTTAAACTCAGTATATCTTAAAGATCTAAAGAAAAAAAAATGGAAGTATTGAGATGCTATATCAAGAATTTCTATGAGCAAAATATTGAATGATGCAAGAAGACTTAAAAGAAGTTGGGATGAATAAGAGGAGGTACCGAAATAAAGTCGGAATTGCATTAGGTGGAGCAGAGCTTTCAAAGTATGAATTTTCCTCCTGTTAGGTGAGGACCTAGCAGCTCACTGTGAGTTAGTGCACCCAGTGGCATCACCTGGAAAGGTTCTGTCTGGTCACAGTAATTGTTTTCATGAAAGCAGTTTTGCTCAAACCTCATTTGTTGTGATGACTAATTTAAGAGAACAGCATGCAGCTGTGAAATTTTGTTTCCAGCTTGGAAAAAATGCAATAGAAATTGCTCTAAGGTGGAACACAGCTTACAAGGACAGCACTATGGGAAATACTCAAGTGTACAATCTGAAAAGAGTGAAATGTTGATTGATGGCAAACCTCATTCTGGATGTCTGTCCACTTCCTGAATAGACAAAAATATGGACTCAATAGTGCATTTGGAATTAATTCCACCAAGTCAGGCTGTTATTCCAGTTATTTACAGTTCTTCAAAGATTGCTAAATAGTATGCAACAAAAAAGATTTGTGTTAGATGGGGCAACTGGTTTTGCCACCATGACCATGTACCTGCTCATGTAGCCAGATCTTAGTGTGCCAGATTTAGGCACAAACCAGCATGCCTCTCTTGCTCCACATACCTTACTCACCCGACCTTCCTCCATGAGACTTCTTTTTACTTTCACAAATGAATAGGGACACAAAAGGACAGTGATTTGAAAATATTGAAGAGGTGATGAAAAAACGAGGAAGGGATTGTCAGCCATCCAAACAAGTAAGTTTGAAAAATGTTTTCAAGAATGAAATTGTAGATTTGAAAAATATATTAAAATAATAGAGAGTACTTTGAAGGTGACAGGTTATTTTATAAAATAAATTAAATACATATCTTTGAAAAGGAAACTTGTTTTGGGTAATGGCAGAAGGGTGGCAGGGGTTTGGATATTCCCTCGTATAGTCACTGAATCCCCCCAAAATATTTATGGTCACTACCCTTCTGGAAAATTCAAATCAAAACAATGGGGTATAATCTTACATTGCAAATTACAGCCAAGTTGAAAAGAGAAAACAGAAAATGCAAGAGAGGAGAAGTTGGAGTTCTCATATACTCTTGGTAAGCCTGTAAACATGTACAATTGTGGAAAACAATGTGGTGCTACCTAAAACAAGTGTAGTTTTTATACTGTGCTTTGAATTCAACTGTAAAAATGTACCAAAGTTTCTTTACTCATTCTTCTTCTGATCAGCTGTTGGGCTGTTTTGGTGAACAGTGTTGTCATGAACATGGGTATATATAAGTCTGTTTGTGTTATGTCTTTTATTTCTTTAGGGTTTATATTCATTATATCCACTTTTCCAGCACCACTTGATGAAGAGGGCATCAGCTTCCCATTTGATATATATTTCCTCATCCTTGTTGTTGAAATTTGTTCCTTCCTTTCTTTGGTTAGGTTTGTCAGTGATCTGTCAATTCTGTTTATCCTTTCAAAGAATCAACTTTTAATATTTTCCATAGTTTTCTTGTTTATCCTCTCATGAATCTCAACCCTGAATTTTAATTTATTTCTTTTGCTATGAGTAGGATTGTTTTGTTGACTCTGCTCTAATTGCTGTAAGTCTTTGTCAGTATATCAATCATACATCTCTCTTCCTTTTTCATGTGCACATATATTGTTATCAAACTTCTGCTAGCTGCCTTTGCTGTGTTCCAAAAGTTTTGGCATGTCCTACTCTCATTCTTGTTGGTTTTTAGAAACTTCCTAATTTCATCTCTGATCTGGGCCTGTACTCACTCCTTTTAAAATAGAGAATTATACATTCTCCAATTGTTTGTCTTTGTTTTTTTAATTGTTCTTTTGTTGATTTCCAACTTCATGCCATAGTTGATGGAGAAGGAAATCTTTATGATTTCTATGAGCTTTAATTTACACAGATTCAACTTGTGTCCTAGCCTTTGGTCTATATTCGAGTATGTGTCATGTGGGCTTGAAAAGAATGTGAACTTTTTTTGCATTTTCAGTGGAGAGCTCTAAAAATATCTATCATGTCAAGTTGTGCTTAGATATGTAATGCTTAGATATGTAGCCTCCTTGTTAAACTTCTTTCTCTGTGGTCTATCTTTCTCGGAGAGAGGCGTATTAAAAATCACCTACTGTAATTGTTGAATTTGTGATTTCTTTTTTTAATCCTTTGGCGCATTTTATTGATGAATATCATGATTCTGTCATTGCACACATATACGTTTATTTTGCTCACTGGTTCTTGGTCTGCTGCTGCCTTGAGCATTATCTAGTGTCCCTCCTTATCTCTTGTATGCCTTGTACCTTGAGATAAGTTTTGTGTGAGATTAGGATTGCAATCCCTGCTTTTTTTTGAATTGCCACTTGATTAGTAAACTTTTCTCCAGCCTTTGATTCTCAATGTATTTTTGTCTGTAACCATGTGTGTCTTCTGTTGGTGTAGATCAATGGGTTGTCCTTTCTAAGCCAGTATGCTAGCCTCCGCCTTTTAATGCATGCGTTCATGCCATTGATATTCAGGATTCTTGTATACATCTGTGGACTCTATGATGCCATCTTGTTAGGTGTTTTCCAACCGCCCTTTCTTATCAGTATGCTGTGTGTGTGTGTGTATGTGTGTGTGTGTGATTCATTCTTGCCTTTTTCTAACATTGAATTAATGTTATCTTGGGGGCTGTTTATTCTTTGTTGCCCTCTATAGAGTTGTTCTATGGGGTGGTCTCTTGTTTGTGTTAGCTGAATGCTTGTGTTAGTTTGGGTAGACTAGAGAAACAAATTCATAGATACACATATGGATATAAGGGTAAGGTTTATATACAAGAGGAACGGAACATTGAGAAAGCATTCCAATCCAGTCCAATTCAAAGTCATTAAGTCTGATATTAGCCCATATGTCCAATACCAGTCTATAAAGTCTCCTTTCAACTCATGAAGTCATGGGCCAGTGGGTGCAGAATCCCGGCTCTAGCAGGGGTCCCCTCATGGCTCTTCATTTCCAGGGCTTAGGGTCCATCAGAAGTATCCATTGGTGATAGAAACATCTCAGCGCTGGCAGGGGACTCTCTGTGACTTTTCTAACTTCAGAGGTCCGGTTCCATCAGGGTAAGACTGTGTGGCTTCTCCTCCAGCTTGTCTGGTTCCTCAGACACTGCCATCAGTGGAGTGTATTGTCAGTGGAGCGACTCCCAACTAGGAAGATGGTGTCTAATTTCCACAAGGGAAATACTGTGAGACTTCCCAGAACTCTCAGGAGACAGCCATGCCCAAACAGAGGCCTCATTGCCTACTCATTGGCTATCTCTAGATAAACTCCACTCCTACATCCCAATTAGGAAATTGACATCAAGTACATGACTGCCACAGTGTTGTTCTTCTGCTCATTCTGGTTCTGCAAGGATCTTTTGTAGGACTGTGTTTCTTTTTACATACTTTTTGAGTTTTTCCTTGTTTGGGAAGATTATTACTTCTCCATTCATCTTGATAGATAATTTGGCTGGATCGAGTATTCTTGTTTTTTGTTTTTTTCCAATAATTTTTGGAATATGTTGCTCTACTCTCTATTTGTAGTGTCTGCTGATAGGTCTGAGCATATTGTTATTTGGGAGCCCTTATAGGTGAGTACTTATTGTTCTCTTGTGATTTTATCCTTTTTCTCAAAGTTGAATAATTGAAATATATAGGCCTTCCTCTTGAGACTTCCTCTTGAGATTTCATCTAGCTGATGTTTTTTCAGTCTCCTAGATAGTTGCCTGGTTTTCATTCATTAAGCTGGGTAAGTTTTAAGAATTCCCTCACTATTTCTGTAGATGACTTCTTCATTGTGTCACATTCTTCATGTGACTTCTTCACATGTCCCGATAACCCAATTATTCTAGTGTTGTTTCACTTCATAGCATCAGACCTGAATCTCATGTTTGCTCCAGCTTCTCTGATTCTCTTATATGACTCCCCCCCTTTTTTTTGACATCTGCCTGGTTATCTTCTAAGTTAGGGGTGTCATATTGGCAGCCCATGGGCTGCGTGCTGCCCATAAGATAATTTTTTGTGGCCCATGGTGCTCTGAAATAAAGTGAAAATAGAAAAAAAACTTGTTATGAAGAAAATAGTGCTTAAGGGACGTCGAGGCAATACCACATACACAATCCCCTCATTACATTTTATTTCAGAGTGCGAAAAAAAAAAAAACAGTGGGGAAAAAGTACCCAAACTGAGTTTGCAGAGACTGTGGTGGGAAAGAGAGAAGAGAGAGTGAAAGAAGTAACAAAACAAACAGCTGACTTCTGATCACCTGCTCATGGAAGGGTTTAAGCCCTGCCCAAATGTGGAGAACAAGATGTGGTTGTTTTGAAATAAAGCCCTTGGGCAGGCCAAAGAAACCCGGCTCTGACCAAAACTATGGCAGGATTAAGGCTAAGCCCCAGCCAGCCTCCACAGTGGTAAGACAAAGGCCCATAGCTCTTCAAAATCTAGTGGATCTTTGTTTACTTATCTTTATTATGCTCCTCCTGTGACCTGGAAGAATGGAGTTTTCCTCTCAGTGGCTATCCTTTGCTGATTTCTGTAGAGTCCTTCTGGGTATGCTACTCAGTTGCCATCTTGTGAAAACACTTCTTTTATTTCTAATATTATTGACTATGGTTTTCCTGAGAATTATTGTATCTATATTCATAAGGGATATTGGTCTGTCATTTTCTATACTTGTGGTGTCTTTGCCTGGATTTGGTATCACAGTCCTGCTTGCTTCATAAAATGATGCTGGTATGGCAGGTATTCATGTTTTGTCTTGTTTCTTGTATTTATTTAGATAGTTCTATTGACATATAATCCACGCATTAAGCAATTCAATGATGTGAATATATTACAGAGTTGTACAATCATCATCACAATAAATATCAGAACATTTTATTCTTTCTTATCCTTATTGTTATTAGTTCCTTGTTTTTCTCCAACTTTCTCTACCATAACCCTAAACCAAACTCAGTGCCATTTGGTCAATTCTGACTCACTGTGACCCTAAGAGATTTTCTAGTGTGTTGCTTTTTAACTTTCTGTTAGTTTTATCATTACCATCTACAATATGAAGAAAGTTATTTTTTAACAAATATATTGGCACATGATCCACATATCGCCCATTTCAATAATTCAGAATAATTAAGAAGAATTGTACAATCACTATTACAATCAATTTTAAAGCATTTTATTCTTTCTTGTACTCATTTTTATTAGCTCCCCATTTCCTCTCAACTTCCTCTACCAGAACTCTAAACCAAACTCACTGCCGTCTTGTCAATTCTGACGCATGTTAACCCTAAGAATCCACTGATCTAGTGTCTTGTTCCTTAGATTTCTGTTAGTGTTATCACTACCTTCTATAATAGAAAGAAAATGATTATTTTTTAAACCCACAAAAATATTTGGAATAGGAGAAAGAATGTACTTAATGATGTTTGTCCACTGGACTCTGATTTTTAGGTTGTTGACTGGGATTTACAGCACCAGCTAGCTGTTATTCCATGTCTATAAATGTCAAGGAGTCATTCAAAGCAATGAACTTAATAAGCACATATCAGAGATGACACTAGTCCTTATAGCATTACAAATGTTTATAGGCTGCTACGAAATTTGGTAGCTTTGTTTTCCTGGGAAACACAAGGCCTGTTAAAATCCATAAATCTGTGCACATGAGAATCATGACCCTTGAAGATTCCCCTGTATTAACCTCATTAGATTGTCACAGCATTTATAACTATGAAATGAAATGAAATCAGGTTGATAGAGTCCCTACATCTCCAATAAAGGACAGGATGTAATATAAACACACTAGTATATCTCAATACATGTCCCAGCAATTAAATTAATCCAAATAATTCCAGCTTTCAGGAAAAAAGATATCGATAGCATTTCCTTTAATTTTTGAATTCTTCTTTATGATAAATATAATTTTGCTAGTATAAAAATGATAGATCTTTAGGAGATGAGCCCCGAAGGTGTAAGTGGTTGAGTGCAGGACTGCATCCTGCAGGGTAGGTGGTTCAAATCCAGTGGCAGCTCCCAGGAGCAGTGCATGGTAGCTCCCATGACCACTAGAGGGCAGTGATGCCAAAAAAAGATAGGTCTTTATACATTCATGGAATCTCTTTTCTTTTAAAAATTTCTGTCTTTTTATTGATTAAACACTGCTAACTAGCTATAATTGTATTTTTCAGTAGTCAGCACATTATAGATATTTTAAAATTATTCAACAGGCATCTTTCTTAAGATTGAGTGCTATATAAAATAGAAGCTCAAAACAGTGATTAGAAAAAGAAAATTATTCTAATTGTATCTTCTGGATGTATAACGAGAGGTTATGGTTTTTGGTGTCTTTTGAAACTTCAAATACTTGTTTATATACAGGATATTATGTCTCTAGTGTCTTAAATATATTGATGTTTCAATCCCCCTGTTTCTTGGATATCTACTTGAGTTGTCATTTTCAGAGAGGGGTGTGCTAAAACTTCAACTGCAATGGTAGTTGATTATTTTTCTCATAATTTGGGTTAATTATTGCTTGATATACATTGAGATTGATGGTTAGGCTTTTAGTTCTTATGGTGGACATGTTACTTGTTCACTATTATATTTATTCTTTTTAAAAATCATTTTAGTGGTGCTCTTACAGCAGTTATAACTTTCCACCTGTCAATTGTATTAAGCATATTTGTATGTATCTTGACATCAACATTTTCTAAATATTTACGTTCTATTTGAGCCCTTGGTTTCAGCTCCTATTTCTCTCTTACTCCCTCTCCCATACACACTCATGACTCTTTGATAAATTGTAAAATGTTATTATTTTCATATCTTACACAAACAACTCTCTCCTTTCACTCACATTCCCTTTGTTCATCCCCCTGGTGGGGAGGATTATACTTTGATGATTGTGACTGGTTTCCCTTTCCTCCGTTCTGACCCCCTAACTTCCTTTTTCCTTCATAGTATTGCTACTCTCATTTCAGTTCCTGAAGGGTTTATCTGACCTGGATTCCGTGTGTCGCTAGCTCTTATTTGTATTAGTACACATGCTCCAGTTTAGCCAGATCTGAAAGGCAGGAGTGGGTCATGAGAGTCAGGGGTGAGGAAGCTTCAAAGAACCAGAGGAATATTGTGTGTTTCATTAGAACTACACTGCGCCCTGGATGACTCATCCCTTTCTTGTGACCCTTCTGTGAAGGAATGTCCTATTATCTATAGGTGAAATTTGGGTCTCTGTTCCAAGTTATCCTCCTCATCCTCAACCATATTTTTTTTAATTCTCTTTTGCTTGTTTTGGTTCTTCTGGTGTCTGTTACCTGATTCTGTTTATACCTCATGATCGCACTGGCTGGTGTGCTTCTTCCATGTGGACTTCTTCCTTCACTGCTGGATGGTCATTCATTTAACTTCAAGCCTCTAAGACCCAAGGTGTTATATCTTTTGATAGCTTGGCACCACCAGCTTTCTTCACTACATTTGTATATGCAGATGGCTGAGCCTCAGAATTCCAGGTTGTTATAACAGTGTTCTTTCATTGAGGGAGGACTTGAGCAGAGATCCAAAGTCTGTCCACCGAAACTGTCCTGATAGTACGTCTTCTGACTTCTTTTTGCTTCCCAAATTCTAAGACTATTTCAAATGAACACAATTAGAGTCCGTGAGTAACCTCAAGCTGCCATTTTGATGTGGTCTAAATTGAAGAACATAATTCTTCTGGGAAGGAGTACTGTTTTAGCCTGGGTAGACTGGAGAAACAAATTCATAGATACTCATGAGGAAAGAGCTTTATAGGAAATAGTATACATTAAGAGTATAGGAAAGAATTTTATATAAAGAGTAACTGTACATTAAGAAAACATCCCAGCGCTGAGCCCCGGTGGTGTAAGTGGTTGAGTGCGGGACTGCAGCCCGCGGGCTTGGCGGTTCAAATCCAGCAGCGGCTCTCAGGAGCAGCGCTGGGGAGCGCCCACTACCACCAGAGCCAGTGAAGCGCCCCACCCCCCGCAAAAAAAAAAAAAAGAAAGCATCCTAACCCAGTCCAGATCAAGTTCATAAGTATGATATTTGCCCATATATCCAACACCAATCTGTAAATTCCTGTTCAGACTCACAAGACACATGCAGTAATGAGGATCCAGGAAGATGACAAGCCAGTGGGTGGGGAAAGTGGTGTGGATCCAGTGGCATAAGCATCTCACTCCTAGCAGGAAGCTTCACGTGGCTCCTTCAGCTCCAGGGCTCTTGTGTAGCTCCAGGTGTCTTGTCCACAGGAATGTCTCACAGGAAGTGAGCATGTGTCCTGCCTCCAGCAGACTATTTATGTCCTTAATGGCTCCAAATGAGGCCATCAAGTTACTACCTGACTGACAGGCTAAATTCGACCTCTTCACTCTTTGTTTGTTGTTTGCGGGCATTGGGCATCACTGCCTCTGGTGGTCATGGGCGCTACCCAGTGCCGCTCCTGAGAGTCGCCGCTGTATTTGAACCGCCAAGCCCGCAGGCCGCAGTCCCGCACTCAACCACTTACGCCACCGGGGCTCAGCCCTCTCTTCACTCTTAATATTCAAATTGACAACAGATTATGCAACTACCACAGGTACACAGAGGGATAAACCACCATCAGAAGTATGTAGACCTCATATATAATGTGTCAAGAAACAATAGCTTCATGTTCTTATATATTTTTTTGTTTAATAAAGGTTTAGCAGCAATACTTTTTACTTGTCATCATAGTTTTGTTTTGTTTTACTTAATTAGACCATTTTGGGCATAGTTCCATTCATAACACCATAACATTTTTGTAACTTTAAGTTTTGAAATATTTATAATTGACTTTAGAAGTAACTCTTCAATAGAGTGCTTTTGAAGTTTAAGTTTGGTTAAATTCATAGTTAACTCAATGCTAAGAGCCATTCATCTAAAGTTAAGTGATAGGAGGAAACAAGTGAAGAGAGAATAATATCCCAAATCCACTTCATTTTGTTAGAACGGCAGTGAAATCTTCATTCATTCTGTTATAATTTCACGTATTACTGAAAGTAACTATGCATCTCCCTTTACTCTAGAGACTTAAGGATTATATGTTGACTGTTGTATTTTATAATGATTATAATACGAGTTATGGTTACTTATAGCTGCAATGACTCTTGTAATGAAAATTACATATATTTTATCTCCTTTTTTTCTGCTTTTGACCTTTGTTTGAGAAAGAGAAGTCTAGTGATGAGGCAAATTCAATCACTTTTAAAACAAAGGTCAATGTTTCGATCTGAATTTTGGTAACAGGTCAGGTGTTTTTTATTTTCTTTTTCTTGTTGTGTGATATTCACAATATTGTCATATTCGAAGAGATTCACAGGCTTCTTGTTTATTAAGCAGGTTAATACTAATAGTTTTTGCAAACAACAGCAACTCTTGGATGTTACAATAGATGCCTATTTCTTACTACATTTCAAAATCCAACGTAAAATTTCAGATGGAACAGTTTTCAGGGAGGTCTATCCTGCAAGCACTTCCTGGGGGACCTAACCTCCTCTTTGCTTGATGTCACCTTCAATGTATAGACACTGAGAATACATAATAAAACCATATACGAGCATCAACTCCCTCTGCATGAAGTAGCACATGTAGTTGTTGTCACATGCCATGTGGCCCAAATGACTTTCAATGAAGTAGGGTAATATATCCCTGGGATGGACAGTGATTTTCTACACAAGTAAAATGTAAGGAGAAATTTACATTGTGGTTTGAAAACAAGTTCTTTTAAATATTTTTAAAATGAAAATTATATGAAATGATAGACAATATTTTAACTTATGTTTTATTTTCTTCTATTGTTCTCAGGTCTTGTTTTTAAAGTTCAAACTATGAGCAAAATTCCTAAGACTTAGGAATACAGTTATATTTAGAGGGTGAATGACAAACAAAAATTTGTATGTATTTATAATATTTCTGTCTCAGGCAATGTATTTCTTTTGGGGACTGTAGCATAGAACTAAGACTTTTTACTACAGAATGTGTTTTAAATATAAAACCTATATTTATAGGAATAGATTGTTAAAATACTTATACCTTCAGTTCATTCACCAAATGACTCAGTATTTCCTAGAGGGAATGAATTCCTTTTAAGAAACATGCACTTTAGGATGAAGATAAGACACACACATATAAACTCAAATACAATAGACAAAACAAGAAAAATCACTAGAGAGCATTTTATAAGCCTGGCCAGGAGAATAAAATGAAGTTTGGCATATGAAATCCTTTAGTAATAAGGCAGGATGAACCAGTTCCATTTTAGTTTTCTCCCCATTTGAAGGCAAGATTAATAAACCACATACATTTTGAGTCACCTCCAAATAAGATGCTATCATATTTCTGGCACCTCAAAAATGATATTAATTGCTAAAATAGCCACAGTCACTAAGATTATTCCTTTTGGAAAAGTCCCTATTCACTGCCCCACAAAACTTTGCATGCTATATATAATAAGTTACACAGTTATAAATGTAGAAATCAAGAAGCTCTCAAAGTCATTCTATTCATTTTGCCAAACGATAGTGTAATTTCTCAGAAATTCAAATGCTACAGAAATAATGAGAAAAATTTAGACATTCAGTATTCAGTTTTTGTACTCAAAATGAACACAATTAGCCTAGCACAAACTGAAATCTGATTGTACTTTTCTTGTCCCTCAAATGTGTCACTAGAGGTCCTGTCTAATTAAGATTTTGGCATCAGTATTCTAGGTTATCACCTGCACGGAGGGAAAACAAACAAGACTATGCAGAAAGGAACAGTGAGGTAGACGGTAATTTTCAATCTGAGAGAGACTAACTGACAAGGAGCCAAGTCCATAATTAGGCGTGCTGAATTTCCGTGGTTGACTGGTCAACAAGGGCTTTTCTTCAGTGAGGTCAACAAACTAATTGGATATAGAAAAATAGACATTTAACAACAAATAAATGTGCATGGTTTGCAAAGTCCACTCTCTTTGGAACCGCCTTCCATCCCAGTTTGTGCTGCTCACGTCTGTTAAGTTGTCCCTCAACCCAGGAATGCCCCCACTTAACTTTTCCTTTTTGTGTGAGTGTTAAACTTTCCCCATGAGTTCTGGCGAGGGGAGCAAGTGCGTCTTTTTAAGGACTGGAACTCTCTCCCTGCAGAAACAGCTCACAGGACTATCTCAGACTCCAGGCGAATAATCGCTGAGCACTTGTCAGGGCTCAGAATCTAGTAAAGAAGAGGATCCACGTGGCCAACCCCATCCTTTGCACCTGTTGCCTGACAGTCTTCTAAACTTAATATTCCCTTGTCTAATCCTCACACCAAACCTGCACGGTAAGAATGATTCCCCAGTACCTAATCCACAGACAACAGCAATGCTGCCGGCTCTCACCTGGCCAGTTCCAGATCCAGGTATGCTTACCCTTGAAAGAAGCTTGCCTCTCTCGATTTCCCAGGGCATTGCTTCACATTTATTCTATCCCAGGTCCCACATTCTTCTAGTCTTCCCTCTTCACATGAAGACAAGCTTCGGCGTTTGCTTACAGTCACTCATGACAAATTGCTTCTCTACCCTGTGTCATTTGATGGCCAGGTTCCCAGGCCCAGACCTTCTTTGAGCCAGAGCTATCACTCTCTGCTGTCTTATTGTATATCAAATAGACTTTGGAGGCTTCTTAGCTTCTGAAAACACTATTGAAACTAGTTAGTGATTTTTCAGGGGCGGGGGTGCAGTGGGAGGAGTTGTTTCTGTTCTTCAGAAACCGTGTACTTTTTGACTTAAACTCTCAAGTTCTGAGTGCATCTGAGGTAAAATCCAATTCACACAGTGGAATGCCCACATGGAATCTCACTGGTGCAGTCTCTGAAGCATGCTATGTACTGTGGAAATCCAGAATTCAGTGTCCCAGCACACCTCGACACCCAGGTATAATCAGAAGTCCGTGCCAATGTGGTCCATCAGGAGCATGCCACCAAAGGTGCACCCCTTCCCTAGTGTTCCCGGAAGCATTTCCAGTCATTCTTCCACACACCTGGCAGTCTGTCCTCCCTCCTTGCATACCAGCAGATATGTCTTTGTGTTCTCGACGTGTTTGCTCCCTTTCCTCTTTTCTGAATTGTTTCCACCCTGTATATTCCTTCTCTCTCTGATAGGGCTGTTTGCCTGTGAGGGGGACCTCATCAAAGAGATACATATCAGCCTCTCATCCCCCCCCACCCCCCACCTCTACACAGCTCGTGTGAGGCACCCGCAAGCCTAGTGAACTTCGGAATACTTACCTAGAGAGGAGGGTTGATGGTTTATTGACATTGGTCAGACTCTCTGAATTATACTTTTCCATTGTGTAATCATTTCCACTCTTTTTAAAATGAGGCTTTTTTCCCTCTTCAGTTAGATTCTCTGCCCTCTATGATTCTTATATAGTTCTTTAAGTTGTCTTTGCAAAGTTGATCCTATATGGTTACTGCTTTAAAGAGCAAACTGTTCACAACAGACATTTAAGCTAAACCATTTAGTGTTAAGAATGTTTGTGGGGATTTTTGTTTGCTTAGGAATTAAAATCACCTCCAGCAGGAATGTCAGGGTTTCTTCCAGTCTGCACCACTCCAGAAAAGCTGTACAATCCATGAGAATCTAAAATGTTAGTCTTCATTTCTTGCCTTTTAATCAGTATCAGTGTGTATTTTTTTCTATCCAATTAATTTGTTAACCCCAACTAGGAAAAATTCTTTTAATTGGTCAACCACAAACTTTAATCAAAATGTTCAGGAATAGTGACTGGGCACCATCCAGTTTTCCCGTTCTCATAGCATAGAGGGCAGTTTTCATGGAAACAGTTTGTCACACATTCCATTTTTTCCTATTCCTGGAGATGGAGATGTAGTTTCCTGTTTCCCCAGGTAAGCAAACCCCAACCCTTTTCCAAGGTTCATTTGGAATTATAGTGACAGAGCAGAAAGGCAGAGTAGAACTGTGACCTAAGGTTTCTAAGGTTTTAAATTGTTACAAGAGTAAAAAATTCCAATTCCCTCCTTCGGTTGTGTGGCAGTCATGTGCTTATGCTAATTTATGATTGAAATGTAGGGGTGGAGTCTAGCCTGTTAATCTGGAAATAGCCATTGAATAGCTAATGAGGCCTCTGTGTGGGCATGGCTTTCTCCTGAGACTTCTGGGAAATCTTGTAATATTTCCCTCATAAAGATGAGAAACTATCTTCTCCCTACTTGTTGGGAGCTAGTCTCAGAGACGATGAACCACAGACTAAACAAGATGGCAGCGTCCGAGAAGCTGGAGGAGCCGGCGGAGAGACCACACGGCTTTGCCCTGATGGAGCCAGACCTCTGAAGCTGGGGCAGCCACATGGAGACCTCTGCCAGTGATGCGTTGCTTCTGCAGTTGATGGACCCTGAGCCCTGGAAGCGAGGAGCCATGTGGAGACCCCTGCCAGCGCCGGGATTCTGCACCCACTGACTTGTGACTTTGTGAATCGGAAGGAGACTTTATAGACTGATTTCGGGCGTTAATATCGGACTTATGACTTTGAATTGGACTGGGCTCAATGTCCTGTTCCTCTTGTTTATAAACCTTTTCCCTATAGCTATATGCCTCACTTGCATGAGGCACTGAGCAATCTGTATTGTTTTACAGTTAATTTTTTCTCTTATATATCTTTCTCAATATATAAATATATAAAAATAATTACTAGTGTCCTGAATTTTATTTCTCTAAGAGAACCCTGCCTGACACAGTGTCTATGGAATTTGTTCCTCTAGTCTACCTGAACACAGGTCCCTCTCCCCACCCCCATCAGGGAGAATTGAGTGAGACTGAATCACGACCTTGCAGTTAGCATCATTATACATAACCCCAAACCCTACTCAGATTCCAGGAAAATAGAGATCAATTATTGTGATTTGGATGGCTGCTTAGAAGAGTGATTTTAAATGAACTCTTCAACAAGTATTTATGGAGCCTCTGCTACAGGCAGGGTATTGTTCTGGGTGTCAGAGATAAAGTGGTAAAAATGATAGAAAAGTCATTCTTGAGCACATATATTGGTGGGGACGAGGCAAAGCCAGGCCTTTGTGTGTCTTGTTGTGACTAGGTGAAGTATTCATTACTACACAGTCCAAATAGAAGTGGTCGGGATGATAATGATCACACGAATAAAAATTATGATATGAATCACCCTAATAAAAATTAGCATTTGTTCTGTGCTTAGGAATCTGTGAGGGTACAAATAGTTAAGTGCTTGACTACTAATAGGAAGGTTGGTAACTCAAATTCACCCAGGGGTGCTTTTGAAGACAGGCCTGGGATCTACATTTACACTGCAAATCCTATGGGTCACAGTTCTACCCTGAAGCACATAAAGTTACTGAGAGTGGGAATTAAACAATTGCTTTTGATTTGCTGTTAAAGTACTTGCTGTGAACCAGCCACTTTGCTAAGACATTTATTTTTGAAGTCATTTTATTGGGGGACTTGTGCAACTCTAATCAAAATCCGTCCATACATGTATTGCCATTGCATTCTTGAAATGTTTGCTTTTTACTTGAGTTCTTGATATAAGCTCCTCATCTTTTCTCCTCTCTCCCTGCCCACTCTCTTATGAACCCTTGATAATTTAAAGATTATTAATATTCTGTCTGGTGTCTCCTTTCATCCACTTTTCTGTTGTTCATCACCCAGGGAGGGGGCTATATGTAGATCCTTGTAATCAATTCCCCCTTTCTACCCCACTTTCCTTCCACTCTCCCGGTATAGCCACTCTCCTCACTTGTCTTGAGGTGTTCATCTGTCCTGGATTTCCTGTGTGTTCAGGTCCTCTCTGTATCAGTGTATATACTCTGGTCTAACAGGATTTGTAAAGTGAATTAGGATCATGATGATGGGGGGTGGGAGGGGAAGGTAGGGAAAGGAAAGGAAGCATTAAAGGACTAGAGAAAAGTTGTATGTTTCATCGTTGCCACAAAGCACCCTGACTAACTTGTCTCCTCTCTGCAACCCCTCTGTAAGGGGATGTCCAGTTGCTTACAGATGGGCTTTGGGGCCCCACTCTGCACTTCCCTAATTCACAATGATATGAATTTTTGTTCTTTGATGCCTTATACCTTCAACAACTCGTGATCCCGCAGGCTGGTGTGCTCCTTCCATGTGGGCTTGGTTGCTTCTCTGCTATATGACCACTTGTTTATCTTCAAGCCTTTAAGCCCCAGACACTGTATCTTTTGATAGTTGGGCACTATCAACTTTTGTCACCACAGTTGCTTATGCACTTGTCTTCAGTAACGGTGTCTGGAGGGTGAGCATCATAGAATACTAGTTTAATAGAATAAACTGTTTTTGCATTGAAGGTGTATTTGCCGCTACCTTAATACTAAACTTATAAGTATGTGCATATAGTTCTATTTCCCCATTGTCATATATAAATATATTTATGCATATACATACCTGTATTTAGACCTGTATAAATGCCTTTTGCCTCCTAGTTCTTTCCTCTATTTCCTTTTACTTTCCTCTTGTCCCACTGTCATGCTCATTTGGGTTTCAGTAATTTCTCTTGGTTACATTGCCCTCGAGCAAGTCCTATCAGGCCTCTTACACACACCTCACCACTGATTTTGGATCACTTGTTGTTCCCTTATCCATGATTTTGTTAACATCACTTCCTTTTCCTCACCTTTCCCGCTCCCATGCCTCCCCTCAAAACCATCAGTCCTGTAGTTTTCTCCTCCAGACTATTTATCCAGCCTATCTTATCTAGAAAATACTATGCAAAAAAAACAAGACAGAACAAAACAAAGCAACAAAAGAAAACAAAACAACAATGGCAGAAAAAAAACCAATGACAAAGAAAGGAAAGCCTGTAAATAGTTCAAGGCCTATTTGTTGACCTTTAGTCTGATGGGGTGTTATGCCCTGCTAAGGCATTTATATTCATTTGATTTATCTTCTAGTCATGGACACAGTAGTTCTTCCTGTCACCCTGTTTTACAGATAAAGGAGTTGAGGTGAAGCATGAGAGCTTTGTAGGTCGGTGACGCTCTGCTGATGCAATAGCTACATGCCCAGCTGTTAACTGAGAGACTGACATAGAACCTATGCAGTAGGTCTTCAAGAGAAATACCCGGTGACCTGCCCTCTTGATTTCTGGTTTACAACCTTGAAAGTTCTCCAGGAGAATTATACTCTGTCTCATAGACTCAGTCATTATGAGTCAAAATTGATACAATAGCACCCAACAATAATTATTATAATAAATAATATGAGTAGGTCGGGCTAGAGTCTGTCTTTTGCCCAGACCCTGTTTGCTTGATAAGTATCTTTGAGGACAAGAAGGGAAGAGTAAGAAGTGAATCTGGGGGAGAAGAGAAGGAGTCCAGAAATCTCTTTTCCACTAGGGATGTGAGCTAGGTATTCCAGGGAAAGAAACTCACAGCACTCCGGTGATGTCCTGATCTTTGATGAGATCGCAGAGAGCAAATTGAGTGTTCCTCATAAGGAGAGCAGACTCTGAAAAACATCTCAGCATTGACTAAAATCTTCATGCCATATTCCTGGGAAATTGCATCCACGAGACTGCACTGCCTGGCCTGTGATTTCCCAGCTTCCACTTTTCTGCTTCATCCAATGGCAGCTTGGTGAGTCTGAGAGTCTCCATCAAGCATCTGACTCAGGGACTTGAGTTGGATTGGGTTGGACTGCTCTCTTGATATTGAATTCTTTCTTGATATAAAGATTTTTCTTTTTCTTCAAAGCTTTGCATTTAATTTTAAAAGATCATTTTATTGGGGCACATGCAACTCTTAACACAATTCATGCATCTATCCAATGTATGCAAAGCACATTTGTACATTTGTTGCCATCATCACTCTCAAACATTTGCTTTCCACTTAAGCCCTTGCTATCAGCTTCTCATTTCCCCCCTCCCTCTCTGCTCCCCCTCCCTCA
>PVJH01031432.1:0-23767 GCA_004026705.1 Nesogale talazaci
GCTGGATCTAAAGGGCGCGCTCGGCTCTCATTTCTTCTTCTTGGTGATGCTCTGAGGCTCGCCCTGGCCTCCTCTGGGGTTCTGGCGCACAGAGGCCTCGAACTCCCTGCATCGATCGAGTCCCTCCGACTCCGGGCAGCCCTGCAGGGCGGGGTAGTAGGGCCCCGTGGGTCTCCAGCGGCGGAGCTGTTTCCAGAAGTAGAGCTCCCTGTCTTCAAGAGGACAGACCCCACGTGCCAGCTCTGCGCGCCTTATTTGCAGGGTCTCCTCCCCACAGGGGGCCACGCCTCCTAGCTGCATGCCAGTCTCTCCTGCGCGTTTGCTTACCCCGTCGTTCCACAGGAGCTCAAGGCTGTCGTGAGAAAGGCTGCGTGCAAGCGACCCAGCCCACTCCTGCCTCTGCTCAGACCTGCCAGCGCCCTGTCTGCCTGCCGCAGCGCCCAGACCCTGTCTCCAGCCAGCCTGGGCGCGTCTGCAAAGCCGCCAGAACGTTCCGGTTGGTGATTCACCACGGCTCAATGGTAGAAATAAATGGAAAGGCAATGGGCCTTGGGACCTTGGGTGCAGCTTTTTGCTCTGTCAACTAGCTCGGGATCCTGGACAAAAAGGGAGGGGTGGTTCTCTCCATTTTAACTGGAGAATAGAAATCCCTCCCCCTTCCTTCCCTCCCATTCCTTCCCATACCCCCTTTTCTCCAGCATATATGGATTAGCGTCTAGGGAATGAGGCCAGCGTCAACCGGCTAGAGAAAACTTCTCCATGGGGGCGTCTCGTCAATCAGATAAGAAAACGGAACTGAGCTCCCAGTCTGGACCCGGTTCGGACCCACAGTGGACCTCTAGGGCAGGGCAGAGCTGCCCCTGGGTGTTTCGGAGACTGTAACTCTTGACAGAAGTAGGAAGCCTCATCTTTCTGCCAGGAATCCAATCAATCGATGCAGGTGCCTGCTCCCAAGCGCACTGCTCTCCAGGCTCATAGGTCCAGAACAGAACGTCTTTGAGTGGAACAGCTATGGGCCCCTGATGGTGACCTCTGTTGGGCATGGACCAGCACAGGGCCGTGGGGGGTGATTCTGCATGAAGCTTTGGCCGACACGGTCTGAAGGACAGAGAGGCTCCCAGGGGGCTAAGAGTGGGTGCAAGAGAAGGCCAAGCAAAGGCCAGGGTTGGCAGAAAGACCCAGTTGTGGGCGGGGACCTTGAAGAGTGGCAGGAGGCAAGTGGAAAACACAGAGGGGGGAGCACTGTTGGGGGGGGGCTGAAAGATGTTTCTGACTTTGCTAACAACTCTTGTCTTCAGTCTCCTGGGAGCAGAGCAAAGTCCTGTCTTACAAAGCCGAAGAAGGATACCGGTCATCGTCGTCCCTCCCCCCTTGTCACTGTCCAGTAATACCTTATCTCCTGATTGATTATCAGATGTTGTCTGCCATTTAGGAAGGACTTAACAGGACACAGCACAGGACATGCCAAGTCAGACCAAGTCAGGAAGGTCACAGTGCAGCCCAGAGGCTGGTCCCAGAGGGAGATCCTGGGTCCTCTGTGAAGAGTTCAGGGAATTAGGTGCCTGGATTCAAAGAGTGAAGAGCCTATTATGAGGAAGCTGGGGGTGGGGGATGGGGGGATGAGGTGGGGGACGAGAGGGAAGAAGCGGAATTCCAAAATGTCAATGTCTTTAACATCCAAGATCTCTGTCTAAATCAAAACCGGGCTCAGAGGTGGTCACAGTGGCATGCACTATGGAGAGAAATGCCTTGTGATTGCTGGGACACCTGCTGAGCCTCCTCTGACAACATGTGACACAGTGACCAGACGTCCCGCTTTTGGTGGGATAGTCCTGATCTTAAACAATTTTCCCCGTGTCCCTTGGCATTTTAAAAAAGTCCCAATTTTTGGAAAGAATGCACAAGCTAGGGAACAGCAAGAGAATGGGGAGGGAATATACCCCTCTACCCCTCCACCCCCCACCCCCAGGTCCATGGTGTCCCGCTTTACCAATGTTAAAATCTGGTCACTTTAGCTAAGTTGGCCCCATAAGGACCTTTCCCTTCACTGTGATCTGTCTTGCCACGGTCCCATGGAGTGAGATGCAGTGAGTAGCTGCCTGCGGTGACCACAGTGGGGACCCACGGGACCTTGGTCGTTGGTGGGAACCACAGCTGCTAACATAGGGCTGGTGTGTGACCAGAAACACGCTGCTTAGGGCAGTCACCGAGCCCCTGTTTCTGCATCTGCAAACAGGGACTCAGCAGACCTATCTCCCGGATGAAGTGCAAGAAGTGGCAGGGGTGCTGCTGCGTCTGTCGGAGAACTCCATTCTCTTCTGTCCTTCTTCCCCACACATCCAGAAGCCGCCATCCACGCGGTGCTGAGCGCAGGGCCTGGTGCTCCATGGAGACCCCTGTTCTGGATTTGCCATGTAAGCAAGTCACCCAGGATGAGGGGGGCTGGGGAGGGCTGGCCAACTCGGGAATTCTTGCTTCTCAGGAGGCCAGACGCTCAGCCATTGACTGCTGGGAGGAGAGAGGGGGACGCGTAAGCCACATGCTGCCAGAGGGCTTTCCTAGAGAGACTGCGAATCTTTATTTACATCCATTTTGGCAGTTCAGTCAAATAAAAATAACGGATAACAAACATCAAAACAAACGCCACTAGGTATACTAGTCTGGGTAGACGAGAAAAACATCTGCATAGACACTCATATGTGTATAAGAAAGAGCTTTATAGACAGAGTAATTGTACATTAAGAAAGCATCCTAACCGAGTCCAGACCAAGTCCGTAAGTGTGATATTAGCCCACACGTACGCATCCCATCTCTAAAGTCCTCTTCAGACGTAGGAAACACATGCCATGACGCCGAGTGCAGGAAGACCGCAGGCCAGTGGGCAGAAACTCCTGTGGGTCCAGCGGCAATCGAAGCATCTCGTCAGTGGCGTGGGTCTCCACGTGGCTCTTCCAGCTCAGGGCACAAGCACATGTCTTTTGAGCTGCAATGTCTCCCACCAAGCTATGGCTCTCCTTAGGACCTCCACACGGGTCATCAAATTGCAGCCTAATTGACAGGCTAACCTCTGCCTCTTTACTCTTAATCCTTTCAATTTGACAACAGATTGTATAACTGCCACACTAGAGGACCCACCAAGCAAATCCCAGAGTGTGGGGGCATTCTTGGCAGCACCTGTGGATCTGGGCAAGAGGCGTAGAAAGTGCAGAATGCTGCTGCGTCTTCTGTGGTGATCTTGAAGCCGCTGGGTATCTGTGCCCTTCGGTAGCTGGAACCTGCGCTTGCAACAAGACCCCAGGCCCGCTCACCTGCTATCCTTTTGTTTTCAACCTATGAGAAACAGCCTATCAGTAAACTTCCAACTTCCCGTTAGTAACAACTAAGATCCGGTAATGATTGGACAGTAAAATCCTGTAATGTGATTGGACGGCTGGCTCAGCCAGCTACACATCATTTACATAGCCCATAGTGTGGGCCAATCGTTTTTTCATGCTGCAAACCCATGCCCATATAAGGGAATGTTTGGAAATGAGGAAGTGTGGTCTGATTGGTCGATGAAACTTCTATCTGCCTTGCGAAAGCTGTATGAAAGATAGATCTGCATCATCGAGCCAGGTTTCTGGACCCTGTGTGTGGATCAGGAACCCACAACTGAGCGTGCACAGACACAAGTCCCCTAGGCCAAGGTCAAAACAGTATCTTCAACATACCCTCCTTAAGTACCAGCAAATGACATCACACAGGTGGGCCTAACTCTGCCAATGGGCTCAACCAATACCATCAACCACACCACCCAGCCAGAGGTTCGAAATATCCCAGCTGGTGGGAAGACCTCTCTGTCTCTTACCCTATTCCTGGCCAGAGGTCGGTGGAGGGTGAGGGTCTCGTCTCCCTTTTCCGTGCATGCACACATGTGCTTACTCAGAGGCCACAACCTCTGGGTCCACATGCTCTTAGCTTTTAGGGTTCTTGGGTTTCTGTCCTCCCTGCCCCCAGTTTCACACGTGTGGGTGCTATTCTCCATGTGATTGTTCGTGCCCACTTGTGAACCCCAGCGCAATTTCTGCATAGCCTGGCACGCCTCCCAGAAAAAGCGTGTACTACTAAAACCTGAAACTTGTCCTGTCTTTCATAATAACTCACTTGGATTAAGAAACGTGCTTTGGCGTGAATTCCTTCACCGTGTGAAGCAAGGAACCGAGGTATAACCCTGTCTAGAAAGCTATCAGAAGCTCTCCAAGTCGGTAGCACCCTCACGATACCCTGGGAAAGGATTTTTCTCTCTTAGTTTCCTGGGCAGTAACTCAGAAACAATAGCTGGTCCACCACACCACGCCCCGGAAGTGGGGCGACTGGGGTGTTTCCGGAGCTGCTTCCAGAGGAAGCAATACCACCAATGTCCACAGGGGGTCTCTCGCACACAAGTGATGGCACGCTTGACCGTGAGGCTAGAGTTGGCGCCCGCCCTGCAACTAGTTGAACAAGCAAAAGTTCAGTACCTAAAGAGAAAGTCGTTAAGAGTTGGCTTGTGATTCGTAGTGGTTTGAAACCACCACCAGCTCCTTCGGAGAAAGACTGGGTTTTTATTCCTATAAATGATGGCAATGGCCTTGGGTTTGGGTTTGGAGTTCAGGCACTGGTGGGAGTGTAACTGATGATGGAGCATGAATTGTCTGCTAAAAGATTGCCGACAGCAAAGGTCGATTTTAGGAGACAACCAAGCAGTCGATCAAAGTCCTCTTTCCTGGGGGGTGAGAGCCTTGGAGACGTTCTCTGTGCACTGGGGTTTCTGTACTTGGTCAGCCTGGGCACTTTGCACGTCCAGTGTCTGTCTCCGACACTACTGCCCCGGGGCCTGCTGCTGTCTGCCTTGATGGGCCAACAAGGAAGACAGTCCGATGTTCACAGATTGCCCTCTTTGGGGGACAGCTTCTACTGTCAAAAAAGCTCCTCTGAACCACAGACCAAAAATGTCCATTGAGCGCTTTTGAAACCGCATCTTAGTTTGAGTGGGTTCAGCTACTGAGCTGGGCTGCTGATCGCAAGGTCAGGCGTTCAAAACCACCGGCTGCTCTGAAGGAGAAAGTTGAGGTTGTCTACTGCCCTGAAGAGCGACAGCCTCAGAAACTCACAGGGGAGCAGGTGGAAGACTCTGGCAGTGCGTCTGTGATGTCATACCCTAGCTTGTCCGGGTAGCTATAGACACACACTGGCAGGCTGCTCCTGTCCTCATGGGTGAAGTTGTTCGGGGCCTCACAGAAGTATTGCACCCTGGGGTCGGAGGGCTCGAAGGCTTCAAACTGGTCGAGTCTGCGCAGAGTGTCCGTAGAGACCTCACAGTCGATGCTCCCATCACTCAGCTCCTCCAGGTTGTCCCCTTCACCCCCAAAGACCCCCAGGCACTCAGGCATAAAGTTTTCATCTGTGGTGGCCCCTGTGAGGAGCAGCTTCTTGACGATGGTGTCTTTCTTCACAGTAAGTCTCACCCAGTGCTGGCACTGGGACCCATCACTCTCCCAGTGGGTGTCAGCATTGCTCTGCCAGACAGGGCAGACACATTGAATTCCTCCGTGTCGGAGGACACGTCTATGCTCTCCGCGTACTGCCTCACTCTACCCAGGTTCTCACCCTCTTTGCCCAGGTGGGCGTGTCCTCATTGCACTTGTAGGTCCATGTTGGGGGCACAGAGAGCTTCAGGGTACACCGCCGCAGGCTGAGGCTTTGCTCCAAGGTGATGGGAGTATGTCAGGTCTGAGACTCACTCCCATCTGGGGGCACAACCTGGGGGAGGGATGAGTGAGACATCATGGGCAGCAGGACCTGAAGTCTCCTCTTGGAGAATTTGTGTGTGTGTGTGTGTGTGTGTGTGTCTTTGCCAAAAGACAAAGGGGGGGGGGAGTGAGGGGGAAGCTAACCTGAGTAGCAATGCGTGCCGGGGAAAAGGAAAATGTTCTCAAATTGATTGTGATAGCGGTCGTACAACTCTTTTCTGATATGGTTGAATTATTGAATTGTATGCTTTGTGGTTGAAGTGTCCATAAAAAGGTTCGTAATGACATCATTCCATGTCGACTTGAAGATAGACAAAAGTGGAGGGTGGTATTCCCCCGGCCAGTGAGGTCACAGCCTGATGGTGCCTCCTGGTGGGGGTGATCTTCTTGTAAGAAGGGGACCTCTCCTCCCCTTCTCTGCCTTCATCTTCCTGTTGGCTGACCCTGGTTGCTGCCAGAGCCCTGGGATGGATCCACCACCATTGGATCCACAAGACTTTGCACCCACCGGCCTGTAGTCTTCCTGCATGCTGCATGAGTCTGCAGAGGGACTTATGGACCAGTACTGGACTTATGGACCTGAGTAAGACTGGGCTGGGATGTTTTCCTGATGGATAACTCCTTCTTGAGATAAAGCTCTTTCTTACACATACATGAATGTCACTGGATTTGTTTCCCTACTCGACGTGGTCTAACACAAAAAGTCCCCTGTTTTCTTTTTAACATGCGAGCTTAAACACCAGCGATTGGACTGCTCTTTCTGGATGACCCCAGGCAAGTCTTAGCCTCTCCGATCTTTCATTCTCTCTTCTTGAAGATGGGGTAACTTCCATGTCAAAGAATTGTATGGGGATGTATAAGAACACTTTAAAAATGGGAACATGTGGAATTACTCTATTTCCTCAGAGCAGGGCTGAGCTGAGTGAACCTGCCTATTAAGGGCCAGGGAGTCTGTCTTTCAGGCTATGAGATCATATGGTCTCTGCTTGCAAAAAAACCCACTGTCTTGCTGCTGGCTCAGACGGACCCTGTGGGTTTCCAAGACTGTAGCTGTTAGGGACTAGAAAGTCCAGTCTTTCTCCTGAGGAGTTGCTGGTGGTTTTGAACTGCTGATCTCACAACTCACAGCCCAACGCATAACCACCGCCCCACCAGGGCTCCGTTAGTCTCTGCTGCAATGGCATACCTGTCCTGCTACAGCCATTTCCTGTCACTGCAGTCTGTGGCCTCCGCCTCCTCCACCGCCAAAGACTCAGGGTGACCCCAAGCACATGAAACCAGATGCTGCCCAGTCTTGAGCCCTCCCTGTGACTGGTTGTAGACTAGACCATTGAGATCCATATTATTATTATTATTATTATTATTATTATTATTATTATTATTAAAAGATCATTTGGGGAGTACTCTTAAAACTCATCACAATCCTTACATCGTCTGTATCAAGCACATTTGTACATATGTTGCCATCATTCTATTTACATTCTATTAAGCCCTTGGTATCAGCTCCTCTTCTCGCCCCCTCTCCTGTGTTTTTTTTTGGGGGGGGGGCATCACTGCTCTCCGGTGGTGGGAGTAGGAGGCCCAGGCCCACTGCTGGAATTGAACCTCCGTCCCAGTGGGCCGCAGTCCCACGCACAACCACTGCACCACCAGGGGCTCAGCCCCCTCCTGTATTTTTTAATGGGTGAATTTCAGAAGATCGTCAGGCCTGTCTTCCTCATCCACGTGTCCAGTGTTACAGCAAGACACAAGCTCTCCTGACAGACAAGTGGTCATTGCAAATGTACACGTTCCTGAAGAGCACAATGCCGTGTTCTGGAATTACGCTTTTCTCAAAGCTAGTCATAATGTGTTATGATACACGGAGTGAAATGTCATGGCGTAGCCAATAAAGCACAAGTAAACATCGTTCTGGTATTCCCAGCTTTGGGTCAAGATCCCTCTGACATCCATCTGATATGCCTTGTTCTCTTCTAAATCTGGTCTGAACCTGGGACAGCTCCCCGTCAGCGTATTGCTACAACCGTCGGATGCTCTTCAGCAAAAGTTTACATGTACGTGATGTCAGAGATGTTGTTCTGTAATTTGAGCATTCTGTTGGACCATCTTTCTTTGGAATGGGCATAGATATGGATCTCTTCCACTCGGTTGGTATGGGATGGACAAAGTTTCCTGTCAACATGACGTGTAGAGGTGGCGTTTAGCTTGCCAATCAAGTCACGGCCTGATAGTGCTTTAGGGAATTTCCTCTTGCTCTCTCTCTGCCTTCACCCTCCTGCCATCGAGTCATTTGGAGAGATGAGGATCCACTTCCATTGGATCCACAAAACTTTGCACCCACCAATCTGCGATCATCCTGCACCATTCCATGAGGTTGCATGAATCTGGAGAGGGATTTACGGACTTGTATGAGACTTATGGACTTGATCTGGACTGGGATGAGATGTTTTCCTGATAGACAATTACTTCTTGATGTAAAGCTTTTTCTCACACACATATATATATATGTGAGCATACTTGGATTTGTTTCTGTGGTCAACCTGGCCTACCACAGTTGGCCAAATAGCTGCTTCCAAATTCCCTGGCATAGATGAAAGACAGCTTCTAGTGCTTCATCCTCTTATTGGCACATATCAAGGACATTCGGTTTCTGGAACCTTGTTTTTGGCCAATGCTTTCAAGTGCAGCCTGGATGTCTTCTTTCAGAACAATTGGCTCTTGCTCATAGGCTATCTGCTGAAATGGTAGAATGTCAAACATTCTTTTTGGTACAGTGATTCTGTGTGTTCTTTCCATCTTCTCTTGATGTTTCCAGCATCATTCAATATTTTGTCCATAGAATCTTTCTATGTTGCAAACTGAGACTTGATCCCCACTTCCCCACCCCTCAGCTGAGTCTGTTCTTCCTTATTGAACTGCTAACTGTGGGTCTTTACACATATCTTTATAACATTTCACTTTATCTTCTCGAGTTGCCATGAGAAATTTTCTGTTCAACTCTTGGACTTTCATCATTTATACCATTTGCCTTACTACTCTAAAATTAAGGGCAAGTTTCAGAGTCTCTTCTGATACACAATTTGATCTTTTCTTTTAAATGACCTTTTGCTTTCTTCATAAATTATGTTCTTCATGCTATATCACAGCTCATCAAGTGTGGGATGAATATAAGACTTTTCCCCAACTCAGTCTCCTCCAAAGATCACATATGTCTAGCCTGACAGACTGCTGTCAGGATAGGTCCATCCTCTGCTGGTATATGACAGTAGAATACCTCTCCCTGAAGCCTGTTAGCCATCAGTCTGGTCCTGGAAGGCGGGGTTCACACCCTACTGTAAATGGTCTCTATACAGAGCCAGAGAACAAGTCAAACCTGTTCAGTCACATCCAAAGTGAGGCTGCCATCGTGAGTCTGGGGTCTGCTCTTATCACATGTGGGACACTTCCTATTACATGTATGTCCCTAGATTGTCCCTCCCATCGCTATATTACCTATAGCTCAACCCTTTCCTGTGGCGTTTATCCTTACCTGTCATAGGGGGCCTGCATGTCCCCCAAAAGATTTTTAAGCCTTGGTCAGAATAAAGGAGCTCTCGCTCAGTCGCCTCTCCTCCCCCAACTCCTCTCCCTCCCTCCCCTGTTTCCTCTCCTCATGTCCTCTCCTCCCCCTGCCCCCCAGCCCCCTCCACGTGGACCAACAAGCGGGGCTGAGTCGAGCATGCTACCATTGAATGTGTCTGACTCCATTATTTCTCTGTCTTATATTTTCTTTGACTTTGCTATAAATCTTTATTTATTATCACTGTACAATTGTGCCTACTGGACCCGTGATGATGTGTAGGGGCTGGCTTCCTCAACAATCAAGTCTTCTGTCATTAGTGTCCAAAACATCAAATCTGTCTCAAGATGTCTTAAAAATCCAGGTGGGAAAGACTCAAGAAAGCATTTTGGAATCTGTGGGCTGGTTTTCCTTTTCCTCAGCTTCAACCTGAACTTACGTATGAGTCCCTGATGCTCTGGTCCACAGTCGGCCCGTGGCCTGGTCTTGCCTGTTGATATTGAGCTTCTCCATCATTTCTTCCCACAGATATTTGATTTCTGAATTCAGTCTTGAGAAGCCCATGTATACAGTCACTGATTTTACTTGTCCCTCTTTCATGCTCAGCCTTCATTTGGGTTTCAGTAATTCCTCTCGTTTATAGTACCCTTGATCAAGCCCTACCAGACCTCGTACACCCTCCTCACCACCAATTTTGGATCACTTGTTGTTCCCTTGTCCCTGGGTTTGCTAACACAACATCCTACCTCCCACCTCCCCCTCTCCCAAGTCCCACTGGAAGCGTCAGTTTGGTTGTTTTATCCTCCAGAGTGTTTATCCAGCCTGTCTTATGTAGATAGACCTGTGGAAATAATAAATGCACAAAAACCAGACAGAGCAAAACAGAGCCACAAAAGAAAAGAAATGAAAACAATGACAAAAAGAAAAGAAATGACAAAAAAGTTACAGGACTGTTTGGGAGTGTTTTCTGGTTGAGTCTGATGGGGTTCCCTGTCCTGGTCCCAAACTCTATTTTTGGACTCCCTCGGGACTTCCTTGTTCTGTTCCCTTTGCTGTTCTATTGTATGACCTTAGTGTTTTACCTAGGTGTGGTGCGGTCAGATTGGGCTCAATTCCCACACTGTGTGTCCAGTGCTGTCCCCTGGAGGACTATGGGTCAGTGAGGATTGTTGTGTCTCATAGTGAGGTCGGCCCTATGGTCCGCTCTGTGGATTGGCTGCTCTGAGCAGGGATAGCGTCTTCAAGGCTCGGTGGGCCAGGATGTGCTCCACTCTCTCTTCCTCCACTTTCATTTGCCCCCATCAGACATGTGCCTCTCCCTGCAACTTTTCTTTAGTTAGCGTCTGAGTGCCTTTCGATCTCAGGGGCTCATCCTCTGTCACCATGTCCGACAATATTTTCTTCTGTGCTTGATGTTTTCAGTGCCTGAAATGTTTGGATGCGACCCATAAGCTTTTCAGTTGCTAATTTCTCCAAAACGGACAGCCAATTCCTTCTTCGTAGTCTGTTCTTCTTCCAAAAGATGTGCTGTGCCTGGTGACCCTGCCCCTATTAGAAGTGCCAGTGACCTCACTTCCAGCAACACACCAGCCACCACAGGATGACACACTGACAGGTACATGGTGGGCAACAGCAAGAGTGGGTTGGATTTGGCTCGCAGGCCAAGTTGCCCACCCTTGCAGTCCTGCTCTGTAAAGCGAAGACTGGTCTTGACAGCTGTAAAGAAAGCAAAAACAAAACCTAGACTCCCTGCTCTTGAGTCTGGGTTGTGGGTTTCCGAGACTGATTATCTCTGGGAGTTGAAGGCTCCATCTTTCAATCTGTCAACCATCCAGATCAGAGACCAAAGTGTGACCACGACGTCACCTGAGCTCCTAGAGTGTCAGATGAAGACATTTAACACATGCCTTTAAAGCAAAGGACAGGTGGCAGTGATGCTATTTGCTACCTGGCTAGTCACAGAAATCAATGGCTTCTGCTCTAGAATGTCTGAGCTAATCCATAGACCCGAGAGCAGCTCTTTCCTGAGCTTTGTGGGACTTCCCCACCCCATAAGTGGCCATGAAAACACACAGGGCCCAGCAGGCAGTCCTGACCCGAACCCCTCCAGAATGGGGATGCTCAGTTGCTCTCAGAGAACTTGGAGCCCAAGGTGATGGGGAAACATGGCCTCCCGGTTCCCCTTTCAGGTGTCTGTGTCTGATGGACTTTATGAAAGAGGATCCCAGTAAGAAGGATTTTATACCTCCAGTCGTGTCTCATCTATGTAGCCACATGTCTGCCTGGAGCACTGTGCTAACTTCCAAGGAGCTCGGTCAGACGGTCTCTGACCCTGGAGCCAAGACACCTCTTCCTTTTTCTACATCCAGCCACACACACACACACGAAGGAAAGCGGGCCTCAGAGAAACAGTCTTCTGGGAAAAGTCAGAGAAAATCTGCCTAAGGAAAAGCAAGCTTATCTAAGGGAGTGAGGGGGGGATGCAGAGGGCAGACCCAAAGCCCACCTGTAGACAATTGGACATCTCCTCTCAGAAGGGTTACAAGGAAGAGATGAGTCAGTCAGGGCACAAGTTAGCACTTATGAAACATCCAAACATCCTCTAGGACTTTAATGCTCCCCCTCCACTATCATCACCCCAATTCTACCTCACAAATTTGGCTATACCAGAGCATGTACAATGGTACAGAGCTAGAAACACAGGGAGTTCAGGACAGATAAACCCCTCAGGACCAATAATGAGAGTGGCAATGCAAGGAGGGGAAGGGGAAGATAGGGAAGAAAGGAGGAACTGAGCACAATGATCTGCCTATAACCTCCTCCCTGAAGGATGGGTAACAGAAAAGAGGGTGAAGGGAGACAGTGGTCAGTGGAAGATATGAAAATAATAATAACTTATACGTTTTCCAGGGCTCATGAGGGAGGGAGAGGAAAAAAGTGAGGAACTGATACCAAGGACTCAAGTAGAAAGAAGAGATTTTGAAAAGGCTGATGACAGCATATGTACAGATGTGCCTGACACAATAGCTGGATGAATTGTTGTAAGCGCTGTGTATAATCAGCAAAATGATTAAAGGACTATAATAAAGAAACCCAACAGGACCAGGCAGTGACCCCCTCCATCGAGGGGGCCTGGAGCCTTGGTGGTGTTTGGGTTGGTGAGTTGATTGGGCAGGGACTACTAGAACATGGCAGGGTGGGGAGGGCTGGGGGGCTGAGTCCATTGCAGGCTTCCCCTGGCTGACCCAGGAGAAGATGCTGAAGGCAAGTGGTGGCCCTGGGTCCCGTGGAGTTCCACTGCCGTCCATGGGGCATTGGGGATCACTCCTGGAACTGTGATGACCCGGAGAAGGTGAGGGCAGACTTGGAGGCCTGCGGGCCCAGCAAGGTCCAGGGCAAGCCTGTCCCTTCCTCTCCTGAAGTCCTTCTACAGCTGCTCTGAGTCTGCCCAGGAAGGGTCCTGGAGCACAGTCCGACATGAGGGGGCTCTCCACCTCCCCAATGCTACCGCTCCTTGTGCGGTGGCCCCCAACCATAAAAGTATTTTCATAACTCTGATTTCGCTCCTGTTATACAGCATCATGCAAACATCTTGTATGAAGGCTGTATTTCCATTGTTACAAATTGAACATAATTAAAGCATAGTGACTCATCCCCAAATAATATGTCATGATAGATTGGGAAATATTTATTTCTAATTAGAAATAAATGAAGCTTTGTCCTGAAACATGCTGTACCATGGGAGACAGTCTTAATATAACAACAGTCAACCGTATGGCTACATTTTGTGTAAGTAGGCATCAAAAGCCAATGTCAGTGCGAAGGTTGAGACAGCTTCTTTCTCACCAGGTCTGCATATCTGCATGTGCACGGACCCACCTGGAGAAGGATAGCGGAGTGATGTTTCCATTCCTAAGACCACCGGAAACAGGTGTTTTCCGATTGTTTTAGGTGACTCCTGTGCAAGGATCATTTGACCCCAAAGGGGTCTCGACCCACAGGTTGAGAACCGCTGCTGTAGCTAGTGTGGAAGACACGGGCATGCATGGAGATGGGACCACGCCGAACAATTTAAAACCAAAAGGCCAGGCTTAAAATCAGTACGATTCAGTCTGGGAGGTCGAGTCTTTACTGAGTACTTACTATGTGCCTGGCTCTGCTCTCAGCACTGGGGTTCCAGCCACACACAAAAGAGAGTGTTTACCCTTGTGGGGCTCACATTCTCGCAGGGGAGCTGCAGGGCACCATTTGTGATGGATGAGGTTCTCTGGGTGGGACTATTTCAGGGGAAAGGAACAGAAAGGAGTCAGGGCAGGGAGAGAGGCCTGGTAAGTGTGTTCAGGGAACTGATGAGGCCAGCGTGGTGGGGAGAGAGGAGGGAGGGGCATGTGGAAGAAGCTGCAGAGACTTGTAGGCTGTGGTGAGGAGGACCCTGGGTTCTGATTGGATGCGATGGAAATCCTGCCCAGCCCCATGTTTGGAAGCCATCACTCTGGATGGTGACAGTGGACAGGCGTTGGGGCTGGGGGTTTCCAAGGGTAACAGCTGGGAAATCATCTAGGAAGTGTAGCAGTTACGTATTCTCCTGTCAACTTGCGAAAGGGTGGAGTCTAGGCTGCCACTTAGGCCATAGCGAATGAGGTCTCTGTATGGGCATGGACTTCTCCTGAGGGACTTTGGGAACTCCTCTCTTCTTCCACATTCTAGGGTCAGGGGAGGCAAGACACTCTCCAACATGAACTCAATTCCTACATATTGAATGTGACTACCCCAGGGCACAGGGAAAGACAAGGCTTTCTGGTTCCCCTAAAGCAGAGGTACTCAATACATCAACTGTCATCTACTAGTCTATCATAAATGTCGTGTGGGTCGATCACATGGGATTAAACAAAGAGTCATAAGCCTATCATCAGTCCCATCAATTAACTGATACACAGCGCAGCCAATCAGATATGATCTTAAGTGTCAAATGCATGTGCAGCAAACAACCGTGCTAAGTGCCCCCAAACTGACATGCTAAGTTATCATCAATTTAAAAAAAAATTTTTTTTTAGGCATCACTGCCCTGGTGGTGGGAGTAGGAGGCCCAGCCTTTGCTCCTGTGAGCGGGAATTGAACCTCCATCCCAGTGGGCCGCAGTCATTATCATCAATTTTTAGACCTTGTTTTTTTCTTTCTTCAATATAAGAAAGGGTATAAAAATGAGTGGGGGAGCTGGACCAAGTAAGAAGACAAAAATGCATGGTTTTCATATATAATGGGAGATTTTGACACGACAAGCTGACATTCAGCTGAAGTCCAGAGTGCATGAACAGTTCTGCAATTTACTTACAAAGGGAAAATGCCCAACCTGAGAAAATGTGCTACCTCCTTGACTGCATTATTCGGCTCACATACTTGTTGATGTGAGTCAGCCTTTTCCCACATCAAGATCAGTAAGTCCAAGGGCCGCTCCATTCTGACTCATGATCATTTGGAAGTGTGCTTGAGGCCGGCTGTCAGCAGTTACTGTCCGGACCAGCTCATTCCATTCAGTGCAAGTCATCAGAGTAAATCAGGTCATGACAAAAAATGTACGTAGTTAATTGTGTTGTGTTGGGCAATATGGACTCATACAGTTATGTAAGGTATACAAACATGTATTGTACATACAAAGAATTCTCCACGCATTTACCAATAAGTGTAATAAATAAATAAAAATATGTGTTTTGCATTTCTGTCATGGGTAGCTCATTTGGACTCAATCATTTTATAGGCAGTTCGCACACTGACAGAGTGTGAGCAGCACCCCTGGTCTGCAGCGTAACAGTCTCTGAGACCCACAGGGGCAGTTGTACTGGGGCAGTTGTACTGGGTTCTCTGGGGTCTCTGGGGATGGGAATGGACTCAATGACTGTGACAGCCGCACAAAGAGGAGGAGGGTAGTGTGGCTGCCCCCAGACGTCACAGGCTGTCATGGGAGACTGGCCATGGTGTGAATGCCTGAGCACAAGCTCTACTGGGATTCATGGCCCCTCTTCATCTCATATTTCTTTCACCGCCACCCCCCACCAACCCCCGAGTTACTGGGTCACCTGAGAAACCGGGGACTGTGCAGACCCTCACCTGTCTCCTCCGAGGAGTCTCACGCCGTTAGCCCAGGTGGGCCTGTAAGGGGACCTGGATGCCTGCTAGGCCAGGAAGAGTGGGGCCCCCCCGCCCAAGTCATCCATAAACTGGGCTGCCCGGTGCCTGGATTCACTTCTTCCTGTCTAAGTAAGCCTCCACTATTGGTCTCTGCAACCATCTGTTAGCCTACAATCGCATTGAGAATGCCCCGTATCTAGTAAAAGAAATACTTTCATAGAATTGCAGCTCTCTTCCTCTGTGAGCCCTCTCTGGAAGGCATGATAGGGTGAGCAGGGGGTTCCGTAACCCCCCTCCCCCAGGGCCCATTTACACAGGAAACAGGGAGCAAAAGAGAGAGGAGAAGGAAGAGGAGGAATCAATTGTCTGCGAAGGGACGCATGCAGGGTGCCTTTCTCTCAATCTCCAGCAAGAAGAAAAAGAAAGAGGGCTGGCAGGTAGGGGTGGGGTAGAGGTGGGAGATGGGGACAGCTACCTGGAGGAAAGGGACACCAACAAAAGCAGACAGAGAACCATCCACTAAAAGGTTCCCGTGAGTCAGCCTTCTTTCCTGGGAACTGAGAACTTCATCCTCCGGCAACCCCAATCTAATTGTCAGCTCCACAGTCTTCCTAATTGTCTGCTCTCAGAATCAGCCCACCTCCCATCAACCTTTCCATCTCTCCCTTAATGTCATTACCTCCAGTGCCAGCAGGACCTGATGTGGGCGCGCCCATCCGCCCAGACCTGCCCCCCTCTCCTCTGCCTGCCCCTCTCCCGCCAACCCCACAAACCCTGCTGCTTTCTGAATGTGCCCTGAAGGAGCCATCACAGTGTGATGCCCCCCCCCACGGCCCCCTCCCCTGCAGCCAGGAGATAACCCCGCTATCTTCTCCACAACTCTGGCCAGCCTCGCAGTGCAGCACCCAGCTAAGCCCACGGAGCTCATCGGCGTCGGGCTATGTCGGTGGCTGTGGTATTTAGGCTTTGTTTCCCTCTCCCGGGACGCACTCAGCAATTGCTGCTCTGGGAAAGACCATGAAGGCCGCTCCGCCGCTCCTTTGAGTCTGTCTCAAGCACAGCTCAGTTGGGAGGCCTCCCTGTGGCCACCCCTGCACAGCCTGAGTATGAATTATGGCCTCACCTGCCCTCTAGCGGTGTTGAAAAGGATGCTTGACACCTTGAGTCATTGCTAACAAGCCCAGCGAGGGCAGGGGGAGGGTCTTTTGACCCCTGTGGAAGGCTTTGGGGACACTCCTTTTTGTCTTTTGCAGTCAGCATAGACTTAGAAAGAACCTTGACACCCATTGTCTAAACCCCCATCCCAGGAACCATCAGAGCTTCACCAGGCCCAGGCTGAGCATGACAAGGGCAACCTTGACTGTCTCTGCTGGGTGGCAGGCTGAGGTGCAGCAGCTGATGTCTCCCTACCAGAGATCTCTCTACCCATCCCCAGGGGATAAGCCTCCTGCCTGGGCAGCCCCAGTCCCCCTGGTCAGTGGTGGTTGGTAGGCGGATTGCTGCTCCCTGGTGGAGATTGGCCCCTTGGCAGACCAGGCCTTGGGGAGAGTCTATTTCAGGGAAACAGCCTGAGAGTGGAAAGAAACACCTCTCCCTCCACTGGGGCCTGGAACCTGCACATACTCATCAGAAAGCACACACACATTCCCTGCCCCCATGCACACACACCCTCATCAGAATTTACACACACAAACTCACAGACACTGTCCCCACGAGCACACACACACACCCTGCTCCCATAAGCACACACACGCACACTGTCCCCACACCACGGTCCCCCTCTGCTTTGCCATGCTTCCCAGGCACAGGGCTTCTCGTCAGGAGTGGGCAGAGTCCTGGGTTGAGGGAGGGCAGCTGAACTCTGGACTCTGCCAGGGGTCCCTCTGTGGGCAGTACACTGCCCCTCACACTGATCTCCTCCTCGGTGGGGGTACCTCCCAGGCCAGCTCTCACGCTGATTCCATTTTCACCTCTTTAAAGCATTCACTTTTTCTTAGTTATTGAGGAATCACACAGAGAAGCACAAGCCACTGACCGCTTTCTCCAAGGGCCCTTCGGTGGTGCTGACAGCCTTCCCTGAGTGGTGCGACTGCCCTCACCCTGCTCTGCTGAGCAACTTCCCAAGCTTCTGAATGTACACTCCCTGCCCTGAATGTTTCTGTCTAATCGGCGAGTGGCTACCATCTATTAGATCCCACATAGATACTTCTTAAAAGGGCAACATGCTCAAAGGAGGCTTTAAAAAAAATTAAACAAAAAAGAAACACTAAGCTATTGTTTGAGTTTAAGAAAACTTGAGGGATATTTTTGGTTTGAGGTTTAAAGTTGATCTCAGGGCAATAATAGCTTTAGAAGGTCAACCAATCTACATGGCCCCAGGAAGTCTGGAGCCTATGAGAATTTGCAATGCTAGTCTGTATTTTTCCCCTTTTAATTAGGATTCTTCTGCTAACCTTTGAACAAAATGTCCTGTCACAAGAGCTGGGCACCATCCAGCTCTTCTGGCCTCATGACAAAGGAGGCAGTTGTTGATGGAGACAATTAGCCACGTGTTCCACATTCTCCTCCTGTGTCTGACTTTCCTTCTCCTGTGACAATTGCGGCTTGCAAGCTTTTAGGATGTCAGGCACTGTGCATACAACCAGGAAGTGGAAAAGGACCCATGCCTGCAACATGAGGCCCATTAGCCAGTGTGGCCCTTGCAGTCATAACCTTAAATCTCCAAACCAAGGAGCCAGACCCCATGAGACATTATGTCTCATGCTGTACACAGCAGCTTCAGAACCGACTCTTTTTTTTTTGGGGGGGGGGGGAGGCATTGTTGTGAATGTTTGAGGGGGCTTCAAAAATCTACAGGAAACTCCATGACCCTTCCATTCCATCTTCCCATGAACCTTTTGCCACCCCCTTGCATCTGCTACATAAAACTTGTCACTTCACCTTTCCCCAGGTATACAGCCTACCGACAGCCTTTACAATAGTCAGCTGTACAACTGCCACCGGTGTCCTGCCTTGGTGGGGGTACCTCTTTTAGTTTACACCCGCCTCTGGGGAGTAGAAGGGTCCTGGTGGTATAGAGACTATGAGTTGGGCTGCCAACTGGAAGGTCAGTGGTTCAAAACCACCAGCTGTTCCGTGGGAGAAAGAGGAGATGTTCTACTCTCGTGAAGAGTGACAGTCTCAGAAACCCATGGGCAGTGCGAAGGCCTCCAGGAGTCAGAATGGATTCGATGCGCTGAGTGTGGCTATCTCCTGGGGGAGGAGAGGAGGGTCCCGGGACCAGCTGCCCGTGAGCAGATCCCCCCTCCTGGCTCGATGGAGTTTCCATGGCTACTTTCAGAAGTAGCTCTCCAGGCCTTTCTCTGGAGGCGCCTCTGGTGGATTACAAGGTCCGTCCTTTCGCTGAGCAGCTCAGCCCGCTAACTGTTTGCATCTCCCGGGGGCTCCAGGCTCTAGTCAAGGAGCCGGGTCCCCCAAAGCCGGTCTGCCTCCTTTACTGAGGAGCTCAGCACAGCTGTGCATCTTCCATGCAGGCACCCAGCAGGGTGGGCTCTGCAGGGCCGGATGATGGCCCTCTGGCCAGGAGAGGCCACAGACCCACACCTTGCGTTGGCATGCTTCACCTTACCCGGTGAAGCATCTGGAGCAAGCCCAGGTTCTCTGGGGCAGTGGCATGGGCCTTGGCATTGGCTTGGGCAAGCCTGCCCAGAGCTGCCCATGAAGAGGCCCACAGACCCAGGTGGAAACATCCCCCCACCCCCACTCAATTATGGAGTCCACCAGGTGATAGGCAATGAACCGAGTCTAAAGAAACACTTGAAAGGTAAAGATGAATGAACACCCACACAAATAACAGCACTTCTAGCTATCGAGGCACACTGCCTTCTCATTTCCCACTTAGCAGTTGAGAGCACGTAAGGCGACGGGAACTTCCATTTGGGTTCTTTCAGTGTGCACAAGGAGACCCAGAGCTGCTTGCCAGTCAGGACCGGTTGCGTTTCAAGAACTAGGACTCAGCAGGCTCAACTTCATCTCACGGATTTGTGACATGTTCTTGGCAGGGGGGCAGGCCCTGGAGAAGGACAGAGTGCACCTGACAAAGAGCTGAGGGGCAGCCAACAAGAGGAATCCTCTCAGCAGGATGGATGGACACGATGACTATAACAATGGGCTCACACTGAAGAACAAGGGCCAGGATGGTGCTTAACAGGGCAGTGTTTGGCATAAGGGAGTTATGAGCTGGTCCCTAGCAACAGCAGCAGCAGCAGCAGATTGAACCGGCCAAGTTGGGGCTCTGTGAGTCAGGTAAAAACACTTATCAAGCAGGTCCACTCGAGACTCTGTGCATGGAGCCCACCAACTGCCCCAGACTCCCCCCCACACCCCACCCCTCCTAGCTTGGAAACCACAGAAGTTCTCGAGTTAGATAAGCAGAGGAAAACAAAGCAAGTGCAAGCCCCCCAAGGGCTGGCAAGGTTTTGAATGGAGGAAGGATGGGCTGTCGGATGCACCAACACTGGAGAAGATGAACTCTGAAGTTGAATTTAGAAGCCTGGAGAAGAGAGGAGGAAGTCTGAGTGGTGTGCTACCCCCCCGCCCCCACACACACACACTACATCATTTATCCAGACTCCCCATCCCCCCATTCCACCTCCATGAGTTGGGTGTGATAGACACACATATGATGATGGTAGTGTATGTACAAATGCGCTTGGTACAAGAGACGTATAGATGGTCAGAAGAGCTGTAAGAGCCCCCCAATAATGATTTAAAAAAAAAAAGAACAAAGAAACACACAGGTGCACACACACAATTACATGTATTGAACATTTTGCGTAAGAGGAGAAACAGAACGATTTGCCAAGGAAGAGATAGTGACCGGTCTATGAAAGCCCATTCTGGAGTCTGTCCCTCCCCAGCCACCCCTCCCCACTCCCTCCTGCCTTAGCCATTTCCATAGCAACCAATTGTTCTGTCACAGATGCACGATTCGGACTCCAGGTGGGTTATAAACAGAAGGAGCATATGAAACCACTCAGTGACAGACATCTCGTTTTCCAGTAAGTGCCTCTGCTAATAAAGAAGAGAAAATGTACAAAGCCGAAGACAAATGGAACGGGGAACGAGCAAATGCTAAATTTCCCACCAGGCATCAGCTGTTTGCTAAAAACAACAATAATAATCTAATCGGCTCGACAGAAGGATGCTGGCAGGGACGGCCTGGCATGGGCTCTGTTCGCCGGCCAGAATCAGGAGGACGGGCGGGGGCAGGGGCGCCCGGGGTCAGGACGGCGAGGTACAGACCTGGTGCCTGACGGCAGCACCTCCCTCGTGCGCGGATCCCCCGCGCTGTCACCGGAAGGGCGGCGCTGCTGAGGCCGGGGTAGGGATGGGAGCTGTCCCTCAGCCCTGCAGCCTACATTCAAGGAGGACTCGGCAGCGCCGTCTCCTGGGTAGCAGCTCAGGGGCGTCACGAACCAGAAATAGCAGTTAGAAAAATGGGTCTCCATGGTCAAATAGGCTATAACTGTCAAGGCATGCCGAGGGGGCTTCTTTGGGGCCAGGGACTCAGAGAATCTGGCCTGGGTCCGGTTTGCCGTGACGCTGGGGAAGCCCTTGAGCAAGCCCCTTCCCTGTCTTTGTCTTCACCTTGTGGAAGAGCTCTGCGCCCTGCAGGAGACAGCAGCCCCAGCCCACGCTTCCACATTCTGTCTAGTCCTGAGGTCCGCCTTCAGTGTCAGTTTCAGGTCCCCTTGGCATGCTGCGTGCTTTCGTAGTTCCCGTTCACAAATGGTTCGCTTTGGCAGCTAAAGAACATGCTTGCGGCCATAATTCACTTCACAGATGATGTGTGAAGCCGAGAGCCACGCGTGGGGGTATGGAGTCCCGGGGTAGTGCGGACGCTGAACTGGCTCCACGTGGGCTGCAGGCTTGACTTTGGGAGCGTTGGGGCAAGGTCGCCTTTGGAAACGGCCTGCAGCGCGGTTCTCCACCGACACACAGGGGTGCCCTCAGCAGGGACTCCGAGGCAACCTGTTCAGGCCTAAGAATGAGTCCGCATTAACCAGAGGGAAAAGCCCAGGGCAATATCGAGAAGGTTCTTGTCCTCAAGAAACGTATCCGTTGTGTACCTGAATGGGTGAAGGGAGGATTCCAGGACCCCAAACTCACTGTCAGAGAGTCCATGCTGACTCCCAGGGACCCCTGTGCCTGTCCGACGCTGGGCTGTGGAGTAGAAAGTTCAGTCTTCCTCCCACGAAGCTGCGGGTGTTTTTGAACTGCGCACCACGGGCCATCACCAGCCAAGGATTAACCGCTACGGCACCAGGGCTAAAGGGGGTACAGGAACCAACAGAGCGAGGTAACCATGCCTCTTTGTTATTTCCCCCGCCCTTTCTGCTTTGTTTTACTTTTCAGACTTACCAATGTGGCCGAGGGTGTGGGGCGGTCCCAGAAGGCGGGATCAGGATCCCGTGCATGAGTACGTGGAGGAGCTCGTTGCTCCCCACTTCTTTTCTGGGTGCCACTGGCAAAGGGCTGCTGAGGGGAGACCTCGGGTGTCACCCACCTGCAGTGAAACTGAGGAGCCGTGACCAGCGCAGATGCAAAACCAGGTCAGCAGGAAGCCACCGAGGCGTGTTATGCAAAGCAGAGAGAGTGGTCTCAGGCATAGTCGGTATAAGCCAAGTCTGACAGTTGCGTGTTTGGAGGTTTCGCGAGTCTTCCAAGTGGAGGTGGAAAGAAAGCTTTTGCTCAACATCTTCAGTATTAAAGGCAGCTGGGGTGAATGAAAACAGAGCAGACAAAGATGTTTCTAAACTAAACTGACCAGATTTTAAGCGGGACACTATTGATCAGGGCTTGGGGGTGGAGGGGGGTATTCCTTGATTAAAAGTTTGGTCTATATGGAGCAACAAAAATTTTCATAGAATGTAAAAATAGTATTGTAATATATTTATCTTAATTTTAAAATGCCACAGAATGTTCTTAAATTGTTAAAAAGCGGGACATCTGGTCACCATATTAATCTAAACCCCCTTCCCCGATAGTTGAAATACTCTTTTGAACTTTGAGCAGTAACACCTTAGTCTTAGAGGACACTCATCTCAGTCATGGATTTGGAAGTCAGTGGACTTTGGTTCAAATTTCTTGTTTTTTGAGGTTGCCGCATGGTTGGCCATTTAAGATGACAGTGTATTTGCTATTTCCATATTGCCTTACCTTAATGAAGGAGGGTCATTTAAATTTTTGCCTTGGGTCTTAAGCCTTATTGCTAACTTTAAAAAAAAAAACCTTTATTTTATTAATTGGGATTTAAGACATAATATCATTCCATAGTTCATCTGCTTGTTACCACAAGCAGATTCCAGACAATCTTGTTCTGCATGGGCTCCTTAACATTTTCTCCCTTTTACCCTGCTGCTCTCCTGGCGCCCCCCCCCCCCTTTGAAATTCTACTTGCTGTTCCTGGGTTTCATATCTTGAAAAATGGGAAGGCATATAACACAACTTCAAGAGGGTGACCTCCATTGACATGCTACCTCCCTTGTACTCTTAATATGAATGAACCAAAACCAAATAAAACAATACCAACCACAAATACAGAAGATTTGGAAGACCAGTTCAAGTCTAGACTACATCTAGCCACAAAGTTCTAATTGTTCAAGTCTTTATTGCTATTTAAATCAATGTTCAGTTACTTAAGTCATTAATCTATATAAGTGAATATCCCATGTATTTTAGTCTGAAAATATTTCCTATATATTTAATTTTTTCTTTGCTAAATAGTACTTTAAAACACATGCCATTGGGTAGGTTAAGGATACTATTATTAGACTTACCCAATGCCTCATGGAAGTTACTTAAATTATTTCTTACTACACTTGATCTTAACCAAAAGGCCAGGAAGCAGTACCTAAATTATTTTTTAGCAAGCTGATAAGGCTGTCTAAAATGGACCAGGGATATGTATGAGTTTTAGATAGGGGAAAGCTCACACTCAGTTGTCCACCTTATTCCAAGAACAATTAGTTCTTAGGTACCACGGGGCCCTGCTCACTGCTTGACCTCATTAAGTAATCTCTGCAGAGAGGGCCACTGGAGCAAAGTGTAATGAAGGAATCAGACAGTGCCCAGCTTTTCGAAAGAAGAGTGTCAGGGAGTCTTAAATTTGTCTTAAAAGAACCATCCATATAAGTCAGCTAAGTCCACCCAGAAGAAGCACACCAGTCTGTGTGATCCAAGGATTTTAAATAATAAGCTTTCACATCAGAGGAGGAGATTGTCTTAAAGCTTAAATTCTCAGTTCCCC
>PVJH01031433.1:0-23735 GCA_004026705.1 Nesogale talazaci
CTCGATCACACACACCAGGCTCTCTCTAGCTGTGCTTCCCCCAAGACCCACTGGCCCATCCGAAACTCCGTGGTCTGTTGAGTATTCTTCCCCTGTGCTGGAATTCAGAGTCCACGAGGCGTCTCCCCTGGCAGTTTCTCCAAACACAAGAGGCAGCAGTAAAGACCACAGCTGGGGGCAGGTTCACTTCCTCATCCAAAGGGTGTTTCCGCGTGTCCTGCTGTTAAAGGGGTCCTCCGCAGTAAATGCGCCCGATGCCATTCACCCTCGCACTCCCGGACCGAGGCTTTCCTGGGTGCGGATTGTTCATCCAAGTAAAATGCGATTCTCGAAGACGTCCAGCCTTGTGATTTGAACAAGTGGCCACCACCTAACTGCTCTTTGCAGAGGTGGATGGACACACTGGAATATCAAGGCCGGACAGGACGGAGACAGAGTATGCAGTCTGTAGAAATCATGTCGTGTAAGAATCGGGATGAAGTTTGAGGAAAGTGCAGGGCGCTTGTTAGAGAAACAAAGTCTCCAGAACCCTGTGGAGAGGGGGAGGTATTCCTTCCGAAAGGCCCAGAGATCACGTGAATGTCCCCAGAGATCCGAGTAGGCTTTGTTCCCCTTTGTTATTTGCTGTTTGGGATTTTTGAAGTACCTAACTGTGCGCGTGAAAAACATTCACCAATAAGTAAACACGCTTTCCAAACAGATTCGGAGGCATCCGTCTGAGGCACGGATCAATCTCCTCCCTCATCACGCTTCTCTGTGGGGGCAGCACCCCTGACTCCGCTCCTGCTGGCGTGGCTCTGGGGAGGTCCCGCGGGTGTCAGAGGAGGAGGAGGCGGGAGGTGGAGAAGCCAGGGATGAATCTGCCGCTGAGTCACTTCAAGCCCGCCTCGGGCTTCTCTGGCTTGTGCATGTAGGTGCGGCCCTGCGAGTGGGAACTGTGGGCAGACTGAGAGCTTGATGTGTCCTATTTTTCTAGCTGAAGGCTAGAGGGGAAGAAATGCTGGAGTCACAGTCTCTGTCGTTTTAGGTTTGCGACATAGTTACAATATTAGAGACCTATGGATGAGGGAGTAAGACAGGAGGTCGAGGCTCTCTCAAATCCTCATGGTCACCCATGATGGCTTCAGGCAAGACTCGTAGCCAACTCCTGCCTCCAGCTTGGGATGTCCAGCTTCTTTGGTTCACGGTCGGTGCCGTTTCTTCCCTGCGTGAAGCTCTGCCTTGGACGTCAAGTCGGAGCCCAAAGGTTCCTCTTGGCCCCCTCTCCCCTCCGCTGCAGCTGCCTTGAGTGCTCTTCTTCAACTCCCGTCTCTCCGCCGGGTCCTCATCCACTCACATGCATCCAGCTTGCTCCGCCTTTCATCCTACCCTGACTTATGCCACCTTGCTGTGTCCAGCACTCTAAACCAGCCTCAGGTGCCAGGCACAGAGGGGCGGGCTAGGACCTGTCTGATGATCTGCGAACTCACTGTGGGTGAGTCACCAGGTGTCCAGGGGTGTCCACCCGCCCCTCTGCTGCTCCTGCCCTCACCTACAGAGTAGAACAAGGGGGACAGCTCTGCAGGACTCTGCACCCAACTGCTGTCACATCCACCCCAACCCTCAGCGGCCCCTACTTGGCAGAGTTGAAGCTCCCCATCGGTCTTCACGGGCATATGGAGGGGAAATCAAGCAGACGCCTGACTCACATAGCGTGCCCCCCTCCTTCCCCCCCACGTGTGGTGTATGCCCTGGAGTTCATTAGGATTCACTGCTGACCCATGCGACGCAATGGGAAATGGTTCCTGTGGTCCCTGGGCTGCCTTCGTGACACCTGGGGACCACCTGGTCTTTTCTGCCAGGTGGATTCCAACCACGGAGTTCTCTGTTGTGCCTCCAGGGCCTGACACTGACTCCTGCGTGGCCCACATTCCCCACCGTCACCTCTTGTGAAGAGCACTGCTTGGTATTCGTGCTCCCTTTGCCCCTTCATGCTTGAAGACACCGACTCTGCTCCCCTCATCCCGATGAAAACAGGATGCCATTATGGGTTTGCTTCTGGACCTGATTGGACACGGAACCCAGCAGTAGCACTCCAAACTTCCAGCAGCCATGCATTTTAGAAGAGACTTCCCAGAGCACTGTTTAATAAAACATTTGGGGGCGGGGGAGAGGGTAATAGGTCTTCTCTTATAATAAAAATGCAAAAAGAAAAAAATTGCTTTACGTTGATTTATTTTGTTTATAATAATTTATGCATAAACCAATTCCTCTATTTGTTGCCGTTCTTTCTGTAATGAAGCGAAATGCCTCTGAATCAAATTTTGATCATTTCTTTAAGTAATTAATTCCTCTCCGAGAACTTTCCTGGTGCTGTGGACTTGAAACGAAGTCCACATTCATATTTCATGAACTCTTCTTGGTGTCCCATCAATATATTATAATTTTAAAATGTTTCATGGTCAAGGAACTTCAGAAAATGCTGACCTAGGACTATCTAAAAATATTTTTCTTGCCCTGTAGAAAGGAGGTAGAATTTTCGTTAGCTAGGAATAATTTCACGTTTTGTGGTCTGATGGTCTCTGATCAAAGGTGGCAGGGGACATCCTATAGACATGCAGGTGGACACAGACAATGTCCTTCCAAAAGAGGGTGCTTGAGATTTATCCTGAATGGAATCAGGTGCCCTGGGGTGGTTTGGATAGAGAATGGGACAAGAGCGGACACATGTTTTAAGAAAAGCATTCTGACTAGGTCAAAAAGAGAGGCTGATAAGAAATAGTGGGTTGCTGTCGTAGTTACACTATCTGGTGTCAATTTGAGGATTAAGAGTGTAGGGGAGGATCTAGCCCTCATTGTGGGCATGACCTTCTCCTGAGGATTCTGGGAACTCTGGTGTTTCCTCCTTGGAAGCAAGAGGCGCTCTCTCTCTCTCTCTCTCTCTCTCTCTCTGTCCTTATACCCTGGGAGACATAGCACCTGACAAGACACATGGAACTGATGTCCTGAGCTAGAGAAGCCATGTGTGCCAGTGCTGCGATGCTTCCACTGCCACTGGATCCACAAGACTTTCCCACCTACAGCCTGTAATCGTCCTGCACTCAGAATCACTGCACGTATCGTGTGAGTCTGAAGAGGAATCTACAGACTGGGATCAGACATATGAGCTAATATCTGACTTATGGACTGGATCTGGACTGGGTTATTTTTTATCAATATTCAATTACTCATTGATAGAAAACTCTTATACACATGTGAGTGTCTATGGATTTCTCTAGTCTGTCCAGATGGACACAGTTGTAATGACCACCAAGCAGGAGCAGGGGACACCTGGGTCCAGGGTTTTGGTGGCAGAGATGGGGAGAAGCAATTCTGACACACAGCAAGCCCAGGTGTGTCAGAATGGATCTGGATTCTCACAAGTACACTGCACGTCTTTCTGCTGAGACGCCTTGAGAGGATGTGAACACCCAGTCTTCCAGCTGAGTAGGTAAACTGTTCACATCACCCAGGGAGATGGATACTGAATCGTTTGAAGTGCAGAATTTGTTGCAGATGGGATGTGGGATCTCATAGAACCCTGGCAGCTGGGGACACATCAAGGTCATTGGCATGAGATCCAGAGAAGATGGTGTTTACGTTGCTGAAATGAGCGAGATTAGGGTTGACTATACAGGAGGTAGGCCAGAAGTTCCATTGACATGGCATGCATGTCCGACTTGCAATCGTGGACACAGACACACGTTTGGGATTGTAAGAAAGAGGGCCCTGAGGATCAAACCTGGGGTTATTAGCATAGAGACGGTTGGCCAAGAGACTGGATGAGATCGCTTAGGAAAGTGGTTCTCAAACTTGACTGAACATTAACAACCTCCTGGGAAGCTTTAGGAAAACACGGGCGCTTCTGGCCCACCCAAGAGAAGCTGACTGAACGGACCCGGGGCATCCGGAGACATCCCACCGCTCCCCAGGTGGCTCTGGTGTGCAGCCATGGGTGAGCATCAGCACCTCAGGGACGGAAGCGAGGGAGAGAGAGGAGCAGGCCTCAGCCTTTCGCTCTGGGCATGCCCACATCGTAGGGTCAGAGAAACGAGGAGGACCCAGCACAGGGGAAGGAGAAGGAGCAAGAAAAGAAGATTGCTGAGAAGCGCTGGAGGTCTCCGGAGCCCGGGTGACTGAGGAAAGCGTGGCCACCTGCGTGTGTCAGCTGCTGCAGGTTCATGGGTGACGAAGGGTGGGATTCTATCACAGGGCATGGAGAGAAGTCTTCCCAAGGACACTCTTGGTGGATGGTAGAGGAGAGGAGAAAGACCAATTGGATTCGATTCAAGGCAGGAGAGGGAATGACGATAAGAAGCGATAGATGTGATGCAAGAAACAGACAATCCATGAGGAAATTAATGTACAGGAAATTAGAAGCAAAGTGAGCAGAAGGAGAAGGTTTGCTCCAAGGGGCCGAAACGTGTCTGTTTCCTTCCTTTGGGCAGGAACCATGCGGCCGGTAGACCTAGTCTTAAGCTGATGGCCCAAGGAAGAGGGACAGCTGCTGGAGGATCGAAGCCATGCGCTGGGGCATTTCAGAGAAGGATGGTTTGCTGAGGTACAGGGAAAAAGCTTGGATGGAGGCAGGGTGGTCCACCTAGAGTCGCGGGGTGGCAGAGAAGTCATTCAAATCTGGGGGGTATGGCCAATGACCACCTTTGAAAAGAAGCAGCATGTTGAAGGTGGAACAGAACTTGGAAAAAGGTCACTGTGGAAACAGCTCGGAGGAGGGTGGGAGAGTCCAACAGTGGGTGGACATCTGAATGGAGTAAGATCTCCTATGAATGGAGCCCACTCAGAGAAGGCCGGTGGGGTGGGAAGCTGAAGAAACCAGCCTGCAACACCAAAAACTCCTTTGAGGGGCGCCAGTGCTCGCTGATGTGTCTGAGTCCCATGTTCCTCCTTCCCTAAGAGCATGGAAGCAGCGGGGAGAGGACCTCCACCCAGACCAGGACCACACCCCCAGCCTGTGTGCCTCCAGACCAGGTACAGTAGACGCCTCCTCCCCCTGCCCCGCCCCACACTCAACCCCATCATGACTCGACACTGTCAGATTTCAATGCAAAATGTTGAGAAAATTGTGGACAGGAACTCAAACAAAACATCGGAATCTGAGTTGACACTCGCAATTTTTGTCAACAAAAGCAGTTCCTGGTTCAGTCACTCAGCATTAGCTGGCGTTGTTAGTACAGGTTGTTTAAACTTTTGGTGGCTGTGTTTCAAGCATTTTGCGATACTTTTCTTAGTTTTTGTGGCTTTTGGTACTGTTTTTAGATTAAAAAAAAAACATGGGTCTCAAGAAAGAATCATCATGACAGGTGTGTTAGTCCAGGTAGACTAGAGGAACAAATTTCAAAGCCACGCATAAGGATATAAGGAATGGGTTTATATTCAAGGGGAACAGGACATTGAGAAAACATCCCAGCTCAGTCCAGCTCAAAGTCACAAGTCCAATATTAACCCATATGCCCAAAATCAGTCCATAAAGTCTCCTTCTGACTCACAAAGTCACAGGTCAGTGGTTACAATGTCCCGGCACCGACAGGGGTCTCCCCATGTCTCCTCACTTCCAGGGCTCAGGGTCCATCAACAGCATCCCGTGGTGGCAGAAGCAATTCATCGCTGGAAAAAGCCTCCTCCATGTGGCTGCCCCAGCCTCAGAGGTCCGGCTCCCTCAGGGCAAAGCCGTGTGGTTTCTCCACCGGCTACTCCAGCCTCCTAGACGCCGCCATTCTGTGCTGCCTGTGATTAATCATCTCCCAACAACTGGGGGAGATAGCTTCGCATCTTCACGAGGGAAATATCCCGAGATTTCCCAGGAATCTCAGGTGAAAGCCATGCCCACACAGAAGCCTCATTGGCTACTCAATGGCTATCTCCAGATTAACAGGCCAGACTCCACCCCTACATGTCAATCATAAAATTAACATAAGCACATGACGGCCACAACAGGGAACTGGTTAACCGCGTCATCGATATTGTTGATGATGATTTAGTAAACTATTTTAGAAAACAGCTAAGGGAACACCAACATCAGAACATATTAGACAGATTTTGTTGTGGTTGTTGTTGTTGTCATTAGAAAAAAACAGCCAGATCCTGGTGAAAAAAAAGGCAAAGAAGGAAAACAAAAACTCCTGAAAAGCAGCTACCAGCTGAGTGTATGGAAGAGGAATTCCCCTTCCAAACAATGACTCTCTCTCCATCCCTCCTCTCCACATCCATGTGCACAGATTCACATCCTCAGCAGTCTCAAGGTATGGGTTATACTGTAGTGGTCTGAAAAAAAAAAACTTTTAAATGTGTCTTTCTTATTTAAATGATACTATTTAACTCTGAACTTCATTATTTTGGAATTTCTGTGCCATGCTTTATGTAAGAAGGCAAGCTTATGGTAAAACTTGGTGGTTGTGAATGGATTAATCCATTTTCAGCTATTTCTTGTGGGAAAAATTGATTCAGAACTTGACTGGATGGTATCTGGCCGCTCTTTCAAGAATGGATTAGGGCCAGGATCCGGGGTTCTGCTTGTATTTGTCCTTCCCCAGGAGCATGACTGGGTGGACAGTTACTGCCAGCTGTGTCAATGTCGGTGTAAGGGAAGATGGGCTGTGACATTCATGGACCTTGTAAATATCAAGCTAAGTGAAATAAGTCACCACAGTGCCCCCAAAATATTATTTGATACCACCTATATGAAGCATCTAGAAAAGACTAGTGCTGGAGACCGGTGTTGTGGTTTTAGGGGGCGAGAGGTTGGGATGCTGCATTTACACTTTCGTGGAACTGAGTTTCTCTTTGTGATGATGGAAACCTCTGGGGCTGGTAGTGGTGGCAGTTGAGGAACGTGATTAGCACACGCAAAAAGCATCATGGAATTATACGCTTGACACGTTTCACGTGTCGGCTGTCATGATGTGTGTTTGACCACCATCAAACGCTAGGGAGGAGAAGGAGGAGGAGGAGAAAGGCAGGCGAGTCCCTCCCAGACATGCAGTGAAGAGTTTGTGATCAAGTACCTGTTGTGGCACCTTTAGCTCTGGCCCAGGGCAGTGCCATCTACTAGCCGCCGGGATGGAGCACCGGAGCCATCGCCTGATGAGCTTCCCACGGGCCGGGTCTATTCAGTAGAGGTCAAATTGATCACCACTGAGGATGACTAGCAATGCCTCCAGGACTCCCCCACAAAAGACGATCCTCATCACGCTTGCAGGGAAAATAAATGGCAGCAAAAGGACATTCACAATGGCTAACTTGAAAGCCAGTGTGTATTATTATACTCCTCCCAGGTGACTGAGGACATGGAATCCCCGGGTGGCATAGTTCATGGATTGGATAACCGATTCTCGGTGACTCATTGCCTGAGATATGCACTTAGACGATTTCTCCTCAAGTTGCTGTTGAGCAGCGGCCTGTTTCTTGGAACTGACGCAGACATTGTGGCTCAAGATGGAGCCACCGCAGAGAGACTCTCATGTACAACCTGACAAACACACACACATCCTCCGGTCATGCACACAACTCTTGTTACCTTTGAGCCCCGTGTTGCAGCCAGGGGCCCAACCCTTCTCTTTATTTTGCCAACTGTCTACTTTACCAAGCATGGTGCCCGTTTCCATGGGATGGACTGTTCCTGACAACATGGCCAGCGTACGGCTGTGAGGCCAGGTGACAGCATCTTTGCTTCCTGGGGACATTCTGGTGATGCATCTTTCAAGACAAATGTCTTCATCCTTCTGTCAACCCAAGGTGCTTTCAGGATTCTTCCACAGGACCTTACTGCACATGCTCAACTCCTTCCCCAGTCTTTTTACTCAGAGTCAAACATCCCCACGCGTCCGAGGCTGGGGCACGTGTATTCGTGATTGGGGTAGTTGTGGAGGCTGCATTTCTACTTCTAAACATTCACGCTCCTGCCTGCACTGGGATCAGGTTTCTCCGCCCTCTTTCACAGCAAGCGCTTCCACAGGACAGGCGTCATCATTGAAAGCTGGGCGGTAACTGAACCCACTACCACTGAGCTGATCTTGGCCCCAAGGGGTCCCCAGGGGTGTCATCTCGAGGAAGTAGAGGTCCCAGCTCTCTCCCATAGCATGCCTGCTCAGTTTGCACCAGCCGGTCACACGTTCCCACACTAAAATCCCCAGTGTTGTATCATCTCCCTCTAGCCTTCAATCTGTACACTAAGCACACTGTCTGAGAAACTGGATGATATGAAGGAGACAGCAGCAGAACAGGAAGAAGGAAGAAGGCCTATTCACAACTGGCAGAGTGTAAAGGGCACTACCCTGCCTGCTGAGAAGGGAGGAGGGCTTGACACCCTTGCTGACGAAGTTCAAGGATTGCAGTTTTCAGGGTGGATGGCAACTCAGCATAAAGAAGACCCACATCCTCACCACTGGATACAACGTGACAAACGGGATAAAGGCTGACGTCCCGGGTTTTGTCTTGCCTGGATCCACCGCCGCTGCTCATGGAAGCACCGGTGAAGAGATAGAGAGGTGGCCTGCACTCGGTCAGTCTGCACAGGACCTCTTCGTGGTATCCGTGAACATGACTGAGGACAACAGGACGGCTGATCCAAGCGGTGGTGTTTCCCTTTTCCTCACATGCACGTGGAAGTTGGACATTGACATCATGCAGACTGGAGAATAGTCAAAGCACTGGAGTTGTGCTCTCGCAGAAGCGCCATGGAAGTTCCACGGACTGCTCCAGGACAAGCAGATCTGACTTGAAGCATGACCAGGGTGGCGTTCAGAGGGCAGGATGCCAAGACCTCATCTTACGCACATTGGACATGCTGTCAGGAAAGACAAGCCCCCTGCGACAGTCACCATGCTTGGTTGAGTTAGGGAGCAGCAACAAAGAGGATGGTCAATGAAGAGATGGATAGACACGGTGCCTGCAACCGTGGGCTGGAGCAGAGACGAGCTGTGAGAGTGGCAGGAGGCTGGGCAAGGCCTGTCGTGTTGTGTATCCCTGTGAGTTGGAACCAATTCAATGGCACCTAATCAATGCGGAGCCTACCTGTGGTGGTCATGTGTTCGTGTGTCAATTTCATGACTGGGAATGTAGGGGTGGAGTCCAGCCTGTCAATCGGAGACAGCCAATGAGACCTCTGGGCGTGGCTTTCTCTGAGAATTCTGGGAAGACTGGAGATATTTCCCTCATGGAGATAAGAGACCATCTCCCCAGTTGTTGGGAGACACTCTACTGGTAAGACAAAATGGCAGCAGCTGAGGAGCTGGAGGAGTCGGAGGAAGCACACAGCCTTATACTGATGGAACCAGACCTCTGAAGCCGGAAAAGCAACCGGGACACCCCTGCCAGTGCTGAGATGACTGCCAGCGCCAGTGGATACTGCTGATGGACCCTGAGCCCTGGAAACATGGAGCCATGAGGGGACCCCTGCCAAAGCCAGGATGCTTCTACTGTGGCTGGACCCACAAGACTCTGCACCCCCTAACCTGTGATTGTTCTAGTGTCATTGCATGTGCTTTGTGAGTTGGAAGGAGAATTTATAGACTGGTATCAAACATATGGGCTAATATTGGACTTAAGACCTTGGACTGGACTGGGTTGGGATGCTTTCTCAATGTTCCATTTTTCTTGTATATAAACCTTTCCCTTATATCTATATGCATGCTCATGAATTTGTTTTTCTAGTCTACCGAGACTAACACACCACCCCTCAGCGTCCCACAGGTAATGAGCAAATTCTAGACTGTATATCACCTCTAATCATAGAGACCATGGGAAACACTTAAATGGACTCAGAAATAAAATTAATGGGTCATCTTGATCTGGGTCTCTGATGACATAGAGATTACTCATCAGACTGCCAATGCCAAGGTCACCAGTTTGAAGCCAGCTGCCACTCACAGGAGAAACCACAGGCTTTCTTGACAGGAGTCACCCTCCCAGACCCCCACAAGGCAGTTCTGCTTCCCCGGGTAGGGTGTCTATGTGTTAGAATCAACTCGATGGGAGCAAGTGTTCTTCTGTCTGTTTTATATCCTCTTGTTCATCCTAGTTCTCACTTATCATCATCCACCAGGTGGGTTCCTGGTGAGGAAGCCCAGGAGAGCATGGAGATGGTGGCTGCTCGGTGCCTTCGTGCTGACCATGGACACCAGAAGGAGGTGCTGCCCAGTCCCACCCCGGCTCTGCAGTTCTTGTCTTCCCATGGCCATGATTGTGGCCACTGCCTGCTTTGGAGTTACCTCCAGCCTGAGGGGACCATCTTCTTGTCCTGTGTGCGACAGTGCTGTCTAGTGACTCTTCTTAAAGGTTTTCCTTGGCTAAGTCTTGGAAAAAACTGCCAGAAAGATCCTTGTCTGTGGCTCTGTTCAGATCTGTCCTGCTGGGTGACCCTATTGGTATTTGACTTAGCGGTGGCACAACTTCCAGCACCCCGGTGACACGCCAGCCACCACAGTATGGCTGCATGACAGATGAGTGGTGGGCAAGAAGACAGGAGCCCCCTGTCTGCACCCTGGGAGGCTTCCCGCTTGCAGTCGGTAAATCCGTGTTCACACTCACAGTTTGCCTTCAAAGTTCTAGATGCGTCTTCCTGCCAGCGACAGTGGCATCTGCAGGCACCTGCTCCCAGAGAACAAAGGGATGGCTCCTGGGTCACTCTCCAGGGACCTGCTCCTGCCAACGTTTGTGCTGGCTGGTGGCCAGGCCAGGCCCGCTCTCCGATGGGCCAACCAAACCCCGCGTTCCCTCTTTGTCCAGCTGGCTCCTCGTGGCGAGGATGCCAGGAGCTCTGTCCAGCTCTCCACACCTGCAGACTGGACCAGACTTGCTGCTATTGCTGAGTGCCCTGTTGAGAGGGAAGAGAACTGCCCCATGGGGTCTCCCAGGTGGACTTCCGGGGCCAGTGCCGACGGCCAGGCCTTTCTTCTGTGAGGCAGCCCCACACTGGATAGGACACGGGCGCCACCAGGGATCCTGAAGAGGCACCTTCTAGAAGACCGCCCACTCCTAGACTTGGCCGCTGCATCTTCGCCTGCTCCCCATCCGGCTTCTTCGCAGCCTGGGTCTGTCTGAGAAGGCCTTATTTCACTCGGTGCAATGTGCTCAGAGCCACCCGGGGTCTAGCCAATAAAACTCGTGTCGTGGCTGGGAGCAGGCAAGGAGACAGCCTGGTTTCTGCGAGGTTGGCGCAAAGGCGCGTGTGCCCAGAGATAAACTGACAAATGCTGGAAACGCGGCCCGCCCCTGGTACAGAAGAGAGATTGGTTCCAGCACCCCTGTGGCCCGAGCTCTGTAGAGACCCAGGTCCCATATGTAGAAGGGGGTCCTATCTGCATGTAGTCCGTGCACATTCTCTGCCACCTGTAAATAAATCAATCATCTCTAGAAGGCTCGCGATGCCTAATCAAATGTAAACAAAGTACATAGCACTTCATGTTCCCTCTTACCCTCAGAGGGATGGTATTGACCACTTAATTCCTTTTTATTTTCTTCAGTGAAAATACTCTCAAACCATGATGTGAAACCTGGGGATATGGAGGGCTAGCAATATAAAGAGGGAGACGTTCACCCAAATGCCATGCTACTGAGGGCCCGGGTGAGGATGAGGGGCTGAAGAATCATCCCGCAGGGTCATGCAGTAAGGATTTGGGACGGGAGAACCATTCTTTCGGGGCCATGCAGTGGGGACTGGGGCTGGAGAATCATCCTGCAGCGACCCTGCACCTCTCCTGGAGTTGAAGAAGCATGAGGATCACAACCGAGACGAAGACCTCAGAGAAGTGACGAGGTGGGGCTGAGCCCCGGTAGCGTAAGTGGTTGAGTGCGGGACTGCGGCCCGCGGGCTTGGCGGTTCAAATCCGCGGCGGCTCTCAGGAGCAGCACTGGATAGCGCCCATGACCGCCAGAGGCAGTGATGCTCACAAAAAAAAAAAAAAAAAGCATAAAGAAGTGACGAGGTGAAACCCAGGCTCCAGGTGACCTGGCAGGCACTGCCCACCCAGTGACGCAGGAGGCCAGGTCCCAAAGGATGGGTATGAGATGTGTGTTTGGGGGGCAGCAGTTATCAGTGACCCAGAGCCAGGCACTGAGCTCATGAGACTTCACCAGGCAGGAAAGGCTATTAGCCACTGGTGCAGGGACCTGGGGACGGCTGTGTTCCACGCTGAGTTCTTCCATCCTCAGCTGAGTGCAGCATGTGGATTCAGAAACGAGGTGGGTGTGGCCTGTGTTTCGAATGTATATGGACAGACAAAGAAATGTTCATTTTCTAAAAGGAGGCGAAGGGCAAAGGAATGTGGGGTGACGCCCCCCGGGGATGCAGCCCACCTTGGCTCTGGAACTCAAGCTGCAGAAGCAGGCCAATGTCACCACATCCCCTAAAGTCAACCCCAACTCATGGAGCCACCCGTGCGGCAGGGGAGAACTTCCCTGTGGATGTTCTTGGCTGGAAACTTTGGGGGGAGCAGGTGGCCTGGCCAGTCTCGCTAGCTCCTGCTGGGGGTTGAACCCTGGAACTGCGGAGCCACTGCTCCCCCAGAGTGTCTTCCCTGGGCCCAAGAGGTCAGCCGCTGCCCGGGTCATTCAGACTCACATATAAGCCCACTGCCAGCGTGCCAAACCAGAATCAAAATGACACACACACACCCCCCGCCCCCCGCCCCATGCAAGGGAGAGCTGCCTCTTTGGATGGGTGGGGCTATACCTCTTTAGGGCTCAGACCACGTCACCTTTCCCTCTTTCGCTCTTGGAAGGGCTGGACCTTGCAGTTAGCAGCCCAATCAATGCATGACCATCACACCACCAGACTCCTGAACCACAGGTTCCTTTCTGACTGGCTGGTAGCTGCCCTGTTGGAGAGAGTGGAATGTACCCACAAGATTTCCTGTCCCCTCCAAGTGAGGGCCTCCTCAGGTCTTCCTCAAGGGAGCAGCTGATTGGCTTCAAACGGCCAACTCGTTGATTACTAGCAGAGATATTACCAGGGAGCCACTAGGTTTACTTGTGGGAAGAGACTGATTTGCAGTTGGTTATAATAGATTACAGACGAGAGGCTCCCCAGCTACCTGAGAGCCGCAGGGTAAGACAGAGGGAAAGGGAGGGGGGGTACAGGTGGCTCAGAAATGGACGGATGGACCCTGACGAGACCTGAGAGAGAAAATGAAGCAAGCCCAAATCGGCAGAGGTGCTGTGTGCCTGTAGCCCAAATCGAGCACTTCACTGCTCCAGGCACAACAGAGATTTTCCATCCAGAGTTAGGTCCAGGCGGAGTCACTGCCCAGGGACAGCTCCCAGGATGACAGCACAGCCCGGGGCAGGGTGTCCTCTGTCAGAGGTCGGGGTTTGTTTGCCCCGCATCTTACAATATAGAACTGGCAGGAACCAGTGCATTCAAACCCCGCGTGAAGTTAGCAACAAGATGTTTCCATTGTTTCTGATGTGCGTGTGATCGTAGCGACCGTGACAGTTCCAGGATTTTGTTACGCCCAGGCATCCTCCCCTTTTCAATGTCTACCTTTGGTCTCTCCCTGAAGGCCTACTTCCTATCAGTGCATTCAGAGATGTGAACACAAATGCCCACTTAAAAAACAGACAAACAAACAGGAGGGCCTTCAGAGGTGTGTGCAGTCAAACATCGACCCAAAGCCACACCAGGGTCAGTGGGACCTGCCAGGTGGACTCGGCACACCCTGTACTTCTCTTCCATTTTGTTCTCTAACGTATCCTGCACCCAAGGCCTGGTCACGTGACTGCCTGGAGACCTGTGTTAATGGCCTGCCTCTTGGCCTTCCAGTACGGGGCTGCTCCAGGACTTTCCTCTCTGTAGAGGTCGGGATCCCAGTGGTGCTGTGTTGGGCATTGAGCTGCTAAGCACATGCCCCGCAATGGAAACCCACCAGCTGCTCCATGGGAAGGGGATGGAAGTGTGGGATCCCGGCAAGATTTACTTTTTCGGGAACCTGATCATGTGTTGCTGTGACCTGGACTCCACTCGGTGGCAGTGGATTTGCGTGTGTGAAATGTCTCTGATTCCTAGGCTTGGTCCCCTAGGGAACCCAGCGTCAGGCACCATCTCTAGAAACAAAGTTGATATATTGAACCCTGCGCTGAGCACCCAGCAATCTAGATGGGAACGTCCGCTCTCTGTCCTGACGATCCTTTTAGACTAGCAAGCATGAAGAGGGGGGTGAGGGGAGGGTGTGGAGAAACTCTCACACCAGCATCTCAAACTCGTTAGGAGAAAGGGGATGAAACTGTTCATTAAAGGTGCGGAGGAAAGTTAGCTGCGACCTGGGCAGCCGGAGCTAAGGCTCCAATCAAAGAGATCAAAGGTAGGGCAGGTGGCCCTCCGCAGTGAAGCGGGGAGGGAGGCCCACTCAGGTAAGGGCTTAATTAAGGCTGTCAGTCACACTAATTGCCTGTGATTAAATGTGAGTCAGCAGAGAGCGCTTTGCATGGAGATGGCTAGAGCATTGATTGGGAACGGAATGGGTTCCCTCATCAACACATGGCATCCCTAAGATCACCGGCATCTTCCTGCAGACCAAAGGCCCTCTGTTCTACCATGCACCCATCATTAACTCGCCTGCCGGATGAGGTGTCAGGGGGCCGGACACTTGATGCCCACGGCCCCCTGGCCCGGCTCAGGCTCAGGATTTCGTGAACTTACAAGCAAACATCCCCTGGCCACTGGTGAGCCCTCAGAGACCCGCTAAGGACGGCAGCATCTTAGCCTTGGCTGTGACTTGGGGGCTCTTGCAGGGAAGCAGCCCAGCTGAAGTCTGTTGGAGTGCATGTGTCTGTCTGATGCCTCCATCTGCACGTTTCCATACAAGTGTGTGAGTGTACCTTTCCCCACCCATCCCACCGTCCTACTTCCACGGACCTTATTCCTCAATTCACCCAAGCTTCGGGTCTGTCCGAATCCTTCTAGGAGCACCTCTCACATGCTCTCCCCCCACCCCCAGACCCACTCCTGTTTGGTTGGAACCTTTCTCTTGCATTCTGCCTGGGCGAAAGCCCATCCAGACCCTCTGATGGAGAGCCTTCTAAGGATCCATGCTGGTCTGGGCTTGTTTTCCCCCGTGGGGCCTGCAGGGTTGGTTGATAAAGAACCTTGCATCTTTAGACCAGAGCAAAGATGCTCAGGAAATGTTTGCTGAATCCAAATGAGTAGGCTTTGTTGGGCCGACTCAGAAGTCCTGGGGAGGGGCTGGAAGGATGGGAAAACTACAGGCAAGTGAACAGACACCGCTTGCCTTTGAAACCCAACAACACAGAGACAGCACCACTGCCTTCCCATGGAGCTGGCCACACATGAGGACTCCCTGGGACAGATGCGTGCCTCCAAGGCTGGCTTCTTGGTGGAAGTTGACTGCCACGGTTCTCCCTGGGAGCAGCTGCCTGCTTTGAACCAACGCCGGCTGAGCTGGCTGCTAAGCACTTACCCACGATGCCACCCAGGATGCCTCGCCCTTGATCGGACGCCAACACAAGCAATGAGAGCTTCATCTCCCCGAGAGTCTCCGGAGGCTGTGGCAGCAATCAACTGGGTAGAGGAGTTTAAGGGGAAACATAAATTAGGTCATGAGAGGATAAAGAGACGGATTTCCAATAGGCTTTAACCCTCAGGGATGGGAGGGTCTAAATTAGATGGATCATACGGAATTCAATAAACAAGGATTGTGGGTGTCGGATGATTTATCCCATTATAATTTGAATTAGACCAGCACATCAATAGCAGCCTGACCTGAAGTTTATTAAGAGGCAGCTAATAATGCGAGCCCAGCCAGAGGGCTGCACTGCACTGCATTGCTGAGACCCCCGGGCTCAGGTGCTGGAGCTGAAGGGATCTGCTGCCCCCTGGGTGGCCTGGAGCAGGAGAAGAGGAGCAGCTAGTCTTGCAGCCTCCCACATCACGAACAAGCCGTGCTCCGTCCTCCACGCTCCCTGTGACCCTGAAGCACCTGCTGGGGCTGCTTGCATGGTACGATTCCACCTGTGTTTCACAAAACCGAGCAAACTCATCCTATGGCCGGGCAGGGTGGATCTTGAAGGAGCTGCCTTGATGGACACAGTGTGTTCCGGGCCACACTCCACATGCCCCTCTCTGGTCTAACCCTGCCCTCCCCCCTGTGGGGTGTGCTTCTCCTCTCCTTGGTCGGTCAGTCGCTGGGGCTGATGGGTCTCTTGCTTTTAGCACTCTTGGGGTCTAATATTGGCAGAGCCTAATTCCGTCATAACAATAGGAGACTCTTAAGAAATCCTCCATGCTCTGGCTCCTTTCCTCTTCCAGAAACCCCTGGAGAAATTAGGATTGTTTTCCCATTTCACTGATGAAAGACCCGGAAGCTCGGGTGTCTTGCCAAAACCTTCAGTCCGTAAACCTGCGGCAAGGCAGGGTCTTCAACCCAGGTTGGTGGGAGCTCCCGGTCTGACCGCTGTCAGGATGGAAAGCAGCGATGATGTGGTTTGCTGAGTTAGGATGCCCAATATGAACCTAAACAGAGAGAAGATTCTAGGGAGTTCCAAGGCTTCAGGCAGAAGGAATAGAAGCAGGCTCTAGACACATCGGACTTCCCCATGTCTGGCAGAGCATGGGTGGGGAAGGAAGCAGGGCATTGATTACTGCCATGTGACTCAGCTACTTTGCTGAATTCTTTTGTCTTTGATACACCCATGGGCCCTGAGGGGAAGAGGTTTGCAATCAGAAGTGGACCTAAAAGTTGGAATATGAACCCACTCTGTCTGGCTGCTAAGGACAGTCTAGGGAACGACCTTGGGGAAGATTACAATCAGAAAAACCCCAGGGAGCACAGCTTTGTAACACGTGAGACCAGGGTTCCCCGTGAGCAGGAACCAGCTCCCTGGTACCTCCCCATTCCCCACAGCATGCCACCATCACATTTCAGATTGCCAAAGCTTGATGCCAAGTGGGCATGAGGTCAGTGAGTGGCACACAGTATGGCTGAGGGCACCCAGTGGTACTCTCAAGGAATCTGCCAGGGGGCCTGGTGGGAGGAGTCTCATCGATGAGCCTAACTGAGGACCCACCCACCCTGAGACTTCCACATGTTCTCGAGGAGGCCCCCTGCCCGGGCTCAGACAAGAGCATGGCTGTGATCACGGCTTCTGCCAATCCTGTCACCCCTCCCGCACTCCCCACACAGGGAGTGGAGAGGAGGATGCTGGGGACTAGGTTATCAGAACGTTCACCCAGAACGGAGCTGGCATGCAGAGGCCTCTGTCCATGCACACCCCCTGGGCCTGCTTGCAGTGGAGGTTGCCCTTAACTGTCTTTTAATTGACCTCCCACCCACGGTGACCCCCAAAGGGAAAACATTCATGATGGATTCTGCACCATGCCCACCCCAATGACTTCTAAGTCTTTATGATTCCCAGGATTTCCGCTGGCTGGTTTGGGAAATGAATTATCATCAGGTTGGTCTTCCCGGTCCAGCAGAGCAATAGGACATCCTCCCTGACTTGGGGTGGCAGCTGCACAGGAGGTGCACCGGTCAGGGCCGAGCACAGGGTCTCCTGCCAATGGCGAGAGTTCCGCCTCTGGACCATGCCTGGCTGCCTAGCATGACTCTCTGGGCGGGATGCCTCCCCTGCCCTGCGTCCCACCTGAGGCTGCGCCGTGCACTGCACTGCTGCCGTGGGCTGAGCTGATGGAATTCTCGAGCTCTATCAGGAGAATTGCGTGCTATTCACCAAGCCTATTACCTGTTCATTTGATAAGAGAAAATTAAATTATTCAGCTCCCAGTAACACAACCAGCATCCCAGCCATAATAGTGGAGTAATTGTTTTACAATTAAGGCGCGCCCAGAATGTACATTACGAAAGTCGTTTTAATAATGTGTGCATTGAGTCACTTATTATTTTTTTTCTTCCAAAGAGAGGCAATTCAAATAAGTAATCTGGTGGTAGAAATAAACTATGAATTTAATTTATATGTTCATTAATTGTACAATTAAACAGAATACTAATTGACTGTAGAATTATAGCTAAACGGAACACTGCATCAGGGTAATTAGTTCCCGTTCTGTTTTTCACTGTGAACATAATTTTTGGTGGTCTCATCCTACCCCGTTAGGTTTTGTTTGGCTTTATGGGGGTGTAAGCCATTCCTCCCGCACAAAGATTTAATCCCTGCAATACTACTGCCGCAGGATTCTCCTATCGGGAAAGGTCATCTTGGTAGGAGAAAGAGCATCTGGCTGTGGAGGCCGGGGATGGAGAATGCTCTGCAATTTGGAGATTTCCAATATTTTCTCTGCACGGAGAAAAGCAGGGGAACATCTCAGAGCCTCCAGGGCTAGTCTGGAGAGAGCCGGGAGATTGGACAGCACGTTCTCCCAGGCCTGCCATCTCCTCCCCTCACTCATTAGGGAGCGGCTTTCCATCCTCAGAGCTGTCCATGGTGAACACACCACACCACAGGCTCTCGGCTCCGACCCTGCATCTGCCCTGGTTCCCCAGGGCTGAGCCAAGAAGGTGGCTTAAAGGAACAGTCAGAGCGCGGGGCTCCTGCTCTCAAGCGAAGGCTCTGCTTCTCCCTCTGCAGACCCAGGTCCTGTCTCCATGGGGGCAGCCCCGGTGTCGTTTGGCAGCTCGGTGGCCTGAGCACGGCAGCATCTTTCCCTCCCTCACTCATATCTCCTGGTCTCCCGGTCCAATCTGTTCTCTTACACCTCTAAAGGCACGCGTTGGAAGAGATGGCGAATCACCTGGGCTGCACCACTCAGCCCACCCCTGGCCTGTCAGCTTCTCCTCCAGCCGTGGCTGAAGGGGTGTTGCCGTGATGCTGGGAGCTCGGTCTCTGGGGTTTCAAATACCGGCAGGGTCACCCAAAGTGAACAGCGCTCAGCAGGCGGGAGCAACCTGCACAGGAGCCGCTGAGCACATGGCGCCTAGCCCAGGACTCATGCTCTGGAAAGGAGAGGGGGGTGACAGCGGGGAAGACCCTCTACAAGACACCGGACGGCATGCCCCCCCCCCCCATCCCCAGGCTCAGACAGAGTGCCTGTGCGATGGCTCAGGGCCAAGGGAGGGGGTGGCCAGGCGTCCTTCTGTTGTTCATGGCAGCACTGTGAGCCAGACCCACTTGATGAAAGCTGGAAACAACCACGGCTGCAGCGGTAAACCTAACCCCCCCAAACCCAGGAGCCAGCCCCCAGGAAGAGCTCCTCTGTGCACAGGCAGCCCCTCCGAGGCCCTCTCGTTCCTTTGCTGTGGCCGGACAGAGATGCAGCGCACAGCATCTGTCGGTCCAACTTGCAGCCAGTGCGCGGCCGATGGACATGCATTGCATTGATCACCTCGGCAACCCTTACCCTTGACCCCTGTGGATCCTCCATCACCATGGTCTAAAACCCAGAGCTCTGCAAGCAATAATTCTCCCCTTTCGTCCTCCACCAACCCTGTCCCACAATGCTTCTGTCCCACCTCCAATCCATCTTGCCTCGTCTGGGGGTCTTCAAAGCTCTACAAATAACACGTCTCTATTCACTGGGACCCCCGAGGACAAAGAGTGACATGAAGAAGACGGATATGGCCCGTGTGGCTAATTGTCTCTATGAACAAGAGCCTGCTGGGCCAGGAGACCAGAAGATATGAAGAGTCTCTAGCGATCCTTACAGGATACTTTCATGAAAGAAAATTCTATGGATGACTTGTGACCAAACTTTAGAAAACGCAGAAGGGTGGGGTGAATCCTCAAGCAATTTGGAATTTCTGGGGTAAGAGAGGGTGGCTGGCCCTCCACAGCTATTGTCCTGAGATGATCTCTAAGACTTAAACCCCAACCACCCCCAGGGCACCGAGTTCATCTGACTAGTCAAGAAAGTCTGTGTTGAGCACTCTGCTCTTGGACAGACGGACAAGAAGCTTAGGGGGCAGTGAGCTTGTGTAAACTGGGGAGAAGCACTGGGGAGGGAGCATGGGAAGCAGGATAGGGAGCAGAAAACAATGTCACTGCATTCTCTTCCCAGAAGTTTTCCAATTGGTCTTTGTTTTCCTGGGCACTTCTTCAATAGCAACGTAAAGGAATGTAAAGCCAGTGGATTTAAGTTGTATCCACCCGGCTCGGGCCTCCTTGACATAGCAAAGGAAGCTTTATCTGCAAAGGGAATCACAACCCTGGAGTTAGGTGTGAGGATGTCTCATTGTTCTTGGGAGGGAAGTTTTAGCCATTGCAGAGGAAGACTTTCTTGCTGGAAACAGGAAACTGCAGAAAATAAACATCGCCCTGGAAATAGAGTCGTCTTCAGTGGACACAGGGCTGGACATTTCCTCCAGGACGCCTTCATGGCAGCTCTTGTCCTGCTCCAGTCTCCTTTGCCAAGGGCCCAGGTGGTGCCCAGCTACCTCCTCACTGGATTCTGGGATACTCTGCCCAGGGTTGGACCAAGCTCCATACGACAGAGCCCACAGAGCCCACAGAAGAGATGATGGGGGCTCATCATGGTGTGTGTTGTGTGTGTGCGTGTGTGAGAGAGAGCACACATGGGGGGAGGGAGGAGACAGTAACTCCCTTTCCCATGCCCTTTCTCACATTATCTTGAAACTTCCATCAAATGGTTCCACGGGACTCTGCAAATTGAGTGACCGTCAGGCTCCTAAGCACATGGTTCAATTCGTGCTCTGATGGGGTGCCCGTGCCTTGAAATTGACCAAAGGGTTGCTGATATACCGTGCTCCCAAGGAACTGCCCTACACTCCAGAAACATCTGGGGTGGAATGTATCTTGAGCACCAAAGACCCCTCTGTTGAGAGCCTCCTAGATCCAGGAAGAAATCCGATGACAAGGATGTGGGAAGGATGCCCCGGGCTCTGGCTCCCTGAACCCCGACATCAAGGCTCCTCAACTCTTTGATAATGAATTTCTGCTCTTGAAGCCACCCACGTATGACATTTCTCTCATAGCAGCCCTGGAAGAGTGAGACAGGAAGCTCTCCAACTCAGATGCCAGCTTGCCCCGGAGAGTCTGGCTCTGATCCGCCACTGGGGCTACTGCCATCGCCTCTGAATGATCATGTCAGCAAAGCATTCCACCACAGGATGAAGACAGCGCACGAGCCGGGGACGGCGGCTGCACCTGGCTTGCAAGACACTTGGGGTGGTCCTTCTTCTCTTCTGTTTTACAGCTTCCAGGGCTGCTCTAGGCCACAGACACGCTTTTCAGTGCAGGAAAAAGGAAGAAAAAAAAAACCACCCGACTCTGTAGACACAGAAGCGCCAGATTTTACGGGTCGCAGTGACTGGATACCAGCTCATGCACACATTCCATTCTGATGGAGACAGGAGACCCAGCCTTTGTCGCTCACGCTCACAAACCTCTTCGACTGCACGCGCTGAAATCCTTGCGCATGCGCTCTGTTATTCTGCCTCCGTCTGCCAGAATAAACCTTTCATACAGAGACTGAGAAAGACTTCTCATCCACGAGGCTCCTGGAAGCTAGCAAGTGCATTTGCACTTGAAACAAACCACCAGCCAACTCGCAGAGAAGCAAGCAGGCCAGTGTGTGGAGAAACCCTGCCTGTATCTGCTCAGGTCTGTGCTTTCCTGCGGCAGCTGCTTCCTAAGCTGGATATACATACAGGGCGGGTGATGACACTGCCCGAGACCCAGTTGTCTCCTGGGCGGGGCAGGTGCTGTGGGGAAGCTGCTGGTGTTGCTGCTGTTGGGGGCTGCTCAATTCACTCTGATTTATGGGGACCTAAGACCAGTGAGCAGAAGCACCCCACCCAGCACCCGAGGTATTGTGTGATGGAAGCATATCCCCGGGTGGCTTCTCTCTCAGATCCACCAAGCGAGTTTGAAGGCCCAGCTGTTTGGTTCCAAGCCCCAGGCTGAATCCACTGGGAACCAACAGGGAAGTGCAATAATTCATGGCAAGGCCAGAGCTCTTCCCTCTCAAGATACCAGCAGCAGACTGAGCTGGGGTGAGGGTCCTTGGGGCATTTCCTGGGTGATCCTCGATGAGCTGGACTGGACAGAGGCTGCCACAATGGGCTCAGCATAAGAACGGAGGTGCAGAGGGCCAAGATCAGGTGGCCTTTGATTCAGTTTCACACAGGGTGGCTGACTGTTCAACTTGACTGCACCTCATACCAGCGTGGGGTCCCTTTGGATGTTTCCGGAATGGCTTGGCCAGCAAGTATGCTTCTTTGTGTTTTGTTTTATTCCCCCCAATAGGATTGGGCCCATGGAGTAGAGGTGTCCACCCCCAGGCTAGCGATGAGGAGTCTGAGCGGCACACCAGCTTCCTGCTAATGGAAAGGTCGCTGGTTCAAATGCAGCCAGCACCACTGCAGAAGAACGCCTGGCATTTGTTCCCATAAAGATGGTCACCAGGAAACCCAATGGGGCACTTGGACTTTATGGGGTGGATGACAATGGCAGCACCTGACCCCAGCAGTCTGTCAGGCGGGAACGCTGTCCCATGTGGGGGTCAAGAGTAGGGTACCAGTAGTACTTGTGTTCAAGTGAATTCCAGACAAACCTTGTTTAAGGGTGTGTGATCTGCAGTCTAACATAATGTATTCACTTCATCATGGGGTCTGCTGTGAGCAGTCAAGCAGTTGTGGGAGAATTTGCATAGCATGAGACATACCCCACCCCACCCCCTACTTTCTCAGGTCCTGGCACTTGAAGGTATGGTTCCTACAGAAGGGGACACTTTAAGGAAGCTGGCTTGCTTCTGGCTATGTCTGGATCCTGCACCTGTTCCTTGACCTCCAGCTCTTTGAACTTGATCCCAAGGATCAGCCATACTGCCTTCCGACTCTGGGAGCCATCAGTGGGCTGCCATCTGACCCGCTGACCTTGGGGTCACCAGCTCCGTGATCCACCAGCCTGTCATCTTCCTGCTTCCTGATTTCACTTCCTGTTTACTGGCTCATCAGACCCCAGAGCCAGGTGAGTCTAGAGAGACCTCCAGGTTCACCTCTGACCCATGGATTTGAATCTAACAGGGCTTGCCCACTTCTACAATGGTGTGACCTTTCCTTGAGGTCACGTCTCCCTCTTGGTTTATGAGCATCACTGATTTTGCTTTTCTAGGGAACCCAGCCCAGTGAGCATGTCCCCAGCATAAGTACATAGCTGAAGATACTCCCAAGTCTTCATCTCATGAAAGACTGCAGCAGCTGTCTCATGGCATCTGAAAGAAGTGATCTTGATATAGTTTCTCAAAGGGCCAGGGGTGAACATGGGCGATGCTGCAAACGCTCGAAGAGAATTCAGAGCTGCATTAGTGAGAGCCGGGGCAGGTTGGTTGGGTCCAGGAGTTGCTGACCGTCACACGACCCTTGCCCATCTTCTGGAGGAGCAAGGGTGGTCCCGTAAGGGTTTCTCGGGAACTCTTTCCTCATCCTTCCTGCTGCCATGACCTTGACCCTTGACACTTCTTTTTGTCTCCGGAACTCAAAGAATACTGGAAAAGGAAACCATATGAGTTCCCTGAGGATATACAAAGAGCTGTTCAGACTTGGTGAGCAAAGAACTCTGCAGGGAAGGGCCAGAGAGATGGAAGTACTGCTTTCAGAATGCAGGTGGAGGGTGTCTCAAGGAACAAAAGCCTCCCATTTTAGATACTGAAAAATAAAGTTGTACATGAGTTTGTACCAATACTTTTGACTTACCCTCACATCTGGCCCCTAGAAGGGGAAGGTCACATGGGTAATAGTGAACCAGAAAACAGGCTGGGCTCAGGGCTCAGGGCA